>JAJIBD010033684.1:0-55220 GCA_021461705.1 Cryptotis parvus | reverse complement strand
GGTCTCATAACCTCTAACAGGAATTTGTCCTGGGCCTTTTGTAGATAACAAAAAGGTTACTTCAAGATGAAAAGGACACTCAGGCCCTAAATTGGTAACTTTCCATGAGTAGGCCTGCCCTGGTTGGGAAAGCGGGGGTTTCTGCCTTCTTTCAGTTAAATGTGCTCAAAAAACTTTCAAAACTCAGTTATTAAAGCAACAAAAGACAGGTATCTTTAACATTATTCACCTTAAACTTGTCTCAAGGAGAGCCGCTAAAAAACACTGATGCAAACTCAAAAACCAGTAAGTTCACCTAAGTAAAAACTGTTCATAAATGGCTTGCAGGTTTAAAAGCACCTAATTTCTTTCAATATAAAGTCTTAATTTTAAATTGCAAACTGTTCAAACCTCCCGAATTGGTTCATTTCTTAATAATGATAACCTTGCTTTTGCAGCCTGTTGATGCTTTCACTGGAGATAACCCCTTTCTTTCTAAAAAAAAAAAAAAAAACAAAACCTTCCTTGGAGCGAGTTTAAAGGTAAAAGCACCTAAATAACCCTCCAAAAAGGTACCATAAAAATATGTATTTTCTAAGTGTTTAATGTGTAAGTGTCTTAATGTTTCCTTGCTGCTTTGAAGTGTTTAAAGGTGAAAGCACCCGAATAACCCTTAAGGAGAAAATATTTTGTAAAAATTTTCTAAAATTTTTATATATAGAAATGACTAATGAAGTTTCTTAAGGTTTTGAAGAAAAATAGACTGTCGTGTATGATGTTCAGTTTCAAGGTTTTAAAAACTATTAAGTTTTCTAATGTTTTGTTTACAAGTAAAAAAAATGATAAAAAATTAAAAATTAAAAAGGAGAAAAAAGGGTGAACTCCAAGTATAGTGCTCAATATCAAAATCTGCTAACAACTAATAAAAATTTTTAATGCTTTTGTTCAAAGATTTACTGAGAAAGAACTTGGCTGCTGCAAATTCCTTCTATGATGCTCGAGGCTTTGGACTCTGATAACAGTGCTCATTACAAAAAACGTTTCCTAAATCAATGAAAAATTGTTTTTCTAATGATTTGTTCACAGGATAAGATATTGGAATGCAGTAAACTTTGCGCCACAGTGCTCAATACTCCGAGATTCCTAAAACAGTGCTCACTAAAAATTTAATAATTTGCAAAAATAATTTTTCCCAATGCTCTATTCACAGGAAAAGACACTTTCTCACCATCATTTGCCGGCTTTATATTCATGAAGCGCTTGACTCTTTAACATTTATCACCCTAGATGGGTCACATATAAAGCTGTAAGATATTGATTGATCAAATGTATGTGTCCGTATGTGTGTGCATGTGGTGGCCACCATTATGTTTGTGATTAATGTTGTGTCTATGCTATGTCTCAACTACTACCTTCTCAATTTCTGACCACTACAAACCTCTATTACATTCATCAGCTACACTGCTGATCCGCTAGATTTATCAATTTTTTAAATCATCAATTCTCATACTTATTTCCCTGCTCCACCCATGTTGGAGCTTCTTTATGTTCTTCTCCTCCATTCCAGACTTGGATCTCTGCCAAGCCTTAAAATCTCTACTTGTGATTAACCTCGAAAAGTGTTTTTATCTCGCCTAAAATTAAGCTACAGGTGGATAGCCCAGAGGGTAAAGGCGCTTGCCTTGCACGTGGCCGAGCCTATGCCGGCCTGGGTTCGATCCCCGCATCCCATTTGTTCCCCGAAGCACCGCCAGGAGTAATTCCTGAGCACAGAGCCAGGAGTAACCCCTGAGCATTGCTGGGTGTGACCCAAAAAAAAGCAAAAAAAATAAATAAAATTAAGCTACAGGTACAGTTACCGGTGCCAGTGTCCACTTGCTGAAGAAGCCTTGCAAGATGCCCACACCGATGTTCCGACACCTGTTCCAGCGCTCAAGATTCCTGTTCCAGAGTTCGAGATATCACACCGATGTTCCGACACCTGTTCCAGCGCTCAAGACTACTGTTCCAGAGTTCAATATATTTGTTCCAGTGTTCCTGAGACCCATCCAGTGTTCCTGACAATTCAACGAGTTCCTGATCGCTGCTTTCCAGAAACTCATACTCATATGATCATCGCTATTGCTGTTCCAGCAGTAGCCCCACAGACTTTGTTCAAGACACCTGACACTACATAAAATATAGCAAATTGACTCTCACAAATTATGCACAGTGCAAACTATAGTCCATTATAATCAGACAGCTAGAAACACTTTGTCATGAACTTTGCTTGGGTCCAAAAAATTTAGGATCCAAAAGTAACATGTATTATCATTTTGTAATTGGAATTGTTTTTTGTTATCTTAATTTTCTGTACGCTTACTAAATATTTCATACCTTTTCAATTTTTATTAGTAAACTAATCAGAGGGAGTTGTTGCAGGACTCCTCTAAGGGCCGCTGCATCTGCTCTGAATTGCCACCTGCAAATCACTTCATAGATAAGGGGTAGTCTAAATGTGGCAGTTTATCTGACCATGTATGCTGTACTAGCTGGTATAAATATTCTCCCAAGCTACCACAATCATCGTGTGACTAGCTAGATCTTACCAGCATATTAGCTTGGCCACGTAGGACCCCTAAGTAATTAGAGCAGAGAGAAATGCTCTTTGCTTCCAAGCAAACAAGCATGGCTCCCTGATATACTCAAAGGCAACTAAAATACAAAACTACAATGAAGTAGAAGAGCCTTGTGAAGGCTTGGAGAAATATTTAACTGGCATTAGTATTAGTCTTTGGTACAGAGACATGCCATCTCAGAAACCCCCTTCTCTACCCTATAAAGGCATTTCCAGGCAGATCTTGGCTCAAAACATTAGCATACAAAAGGGCCTAGGTGAGGTGCAGGGAGGGATTACCTAAGGGCATTTGACCCTCCCTGCTTTCCATAACAGGGGAGGAAGGTCTGAGTTGCAGGGGTATAAAACTACCCTGTTTCCTCTCTCGTATGGCTTCTTTTGGGCTCTCTCTTTGTGAGCGCTCACCCTTCTTGGAAGTCTTGTCTACTCCTTTTACAAGGCCTTTACACGTGGTAGCTGCCATCTTGGCCTACCATGGCTGGGGTTCTAGCCTGGAATCCTAAGCAATGGGCTTTTCCTTTTGCTGATTTGTATGCCTGAACCTGTGATAAGTAAAGCCTTTTAAACTGCATTGGATTCCTGAGTTTTCATCCATTCCTCGCCGACTTGGAGGTAGAAGGAACTCGCTTCCTGGCACTTTTGGGGACCCCGGTGGAGCTCCCCGACAACAACAAGCCAGACCACAGTCCCCCACTCATGGGGCCTGCCATTTTCCACATCCAGACTTCCCTTTCGTCACAACTCCACCCAGCAGACCAGACTATCAGAGCCTGGATCATCGACAGCCACCCTGCAGCAGTTTTTTTTCAATCAGGCCCAGGTATGCTAAACCAGAGACTCTCAGACATGGGGCAGAGCTGCTACTTGATCTCCCTGTGCCCAACTACTCGTCAGGCACCTGGGAAGCATGGCGGGTTATAGCCCTTACCTGCCACCCCAGCTGAGCCTCACAACAAGCCAGACCACCCTCCCGCCACTCATGGGGCCCGCCATTTTCCACATCCAGACTTCCGTCTAGTCACAACTCCACCCAGGAGACCAGACTGTAACAGTCCGGATCATCGACAGCCTCCCTGCAGCTTTTTTTTTTCAATCAGGCCCAGGTATGCTGAACCAGAGACTCTCAGACATGGGGGCAGAGCTGATACTTGCTCTCCCTCTGCTCATCTGCTCGTGAGGCGCCCGAAAGGCATGGCCGGTTCTAGCCCAGGCCTGCCCCACCACCCCCCCGCTGAGCCGCACAACAAGCCAGACAATCCTCTCCCTACTCATGGGGACCGCCATTTTCCACATCCAGACTTCCCTCTGGTCACAAATCAGACTGTCACAGCCCGGCTCAGGCGAGCGCTAGCGGCCACGCCGGTTTATCAATAAATGCTTTATTTACAGGCAACTACAACAGTATTCTGCCTGCACGTCAAGCCTGGCAAGCTGCTCGTGTAGTATTTGATATGCCAAATACCAGTAACATTTATATTAGGTCATTCCCATGACCTAATATAATTGTTTGTGGCTCTTTATGTTCCTGGAGCATGTGGATGCCTTTGGGTTCTCCTAGCATGAGATGGGACATATGGAGATATTTCTGGTGCCCGCTCTAGCAAATACATTATTAACGGGAAGATAGTGATAGTGGTGGGGTCAGAAGTGACTCGAGCTCAGTGCCAGGATGAATTCCTGAGAACTCTGGGTGGGGTAAACAGATAGACAGACACACAGACACATACAACACACACACACACACACACACACACATGATATCTTTTTTTTAGAAATTAAATGAAATGATGACCACCCTTAGGAACAGATAGACAGTTCATAAAACATAGATTACGCTCACAGATTTGCACCTCAGGAAGTAGCAATTCATGGTGGCAGCTGACTGATGTGCACCAGGCCGTTTTCTGGTCCTAGTCCTCTTCCACATGAAGACTCATGTGGTAGCGAGTGATTGAGCAGGGATGGATTCGAACCAGGCAGCAGGCAAAGCTGGTAGGGAGCCCTATGGGGAGTCCCTGTCAAGGGCACCGAGCTCCCTCTCAGGTCTCCAACCCCAAAGGTCCCCAGATCTTCTTCCAGCACCAGCTTAGAGAACTTGTTGGCCATAGATGTTTTGCATTTAGTCTTTGTCAGATTGAGAAATAGGGAATATCTGTCCTCTAATCTGACTTCATATCTCTAACACAGGGAAACATGTTTGGATGACTTTTTTTTCCTAGAGGTGTCTCTAAAAGAATTGCTCCTTTTCCTCTAGGTACCAAAAATGCTGAGGATATTTTTTTCTGGTACCTTTCTTCTAATTTCAATTTTAATGAAAATTATGGTGCTCTTCTTATTTATAGTATTGGCCTTTCTTTCTTATTAATGTTAGCCGTTTGCAATTACTAATATTTTTACAATGATTTTTTTTCTGTTTATTCACTTGAATCGCTTGCTTGTACTCATCACATTTCACTCATTCATTCTTAACATAATAATTATGTAGTTTTTCAGATTAGTAGCAGTTATTGTTCAGTTTTTATAATAAATTAGGATTTTCAGTATATACATTCATATCATATGTTTCGTGAATTATGTCTCCACATGATATTTTCTTTTTTGGGTCACACCTGGCAATGCTCAGGGGTTACTCCTGGCTTTACACTTAGGAATTACTACTGTCGATGTTCGGGCTTACATATGGGATGCCGGGGATAGAACCAGGGCTGGCACAGGCTGGCTGCATGCAAGGCAAACGCCCTACCCACTGGACTATCGCTCTGACCTCATTCCCATGACTTGATGGAATCGTGTCTCGTGACTTGATGGATGGTGTCCCTGGGTGGGCACCCTGCATCTGGTGGTCCCACTGAGATGTTTATGAACTTTTCCTGAAGCCGAGAGCAGCCGTTAAACCGTGAGTTAAAATGGGTTACCTCTCGAGGTTTTTTCTTTGCTCTGGCTTCACCTGTATCTTCAGGTGCTAGTAGAAGTAGTAACTAACTCCTCCTTTTCTTTCAGAGAATCATTAAGTTAAATCTAGCAAACAGATTTTAAAGCTTGCCGATAACCTAGAGGAAGGAAAGAAGACTCCAGAGAAGGCAGAATCTCAAACTGAAAATCTGTGCGGAGTTAATACTTCCAAGGCATAGGTGCCCCTCTGATGGAGAGTGAATCTCAAGTTGAGGGATTCCTTAAAATTCTTACAAAATCTGATAAGGAGGAAAGTATGAAACAGATTAATTCCCCGAACCTGTCCTGGCCTCCAAAGGCTTGTAGTTCCTCATGTTCTAAATTTAATAGTCAAAGAGCAAAGCTCTGGGAGCTTCACAACATTCCTCATGACTATACTTTATTTTGGTCTTTTCTAATGATAAATCTTTTGATTTTTGTGATAAAACTGCCCCTCTCCCAACGTGAGCAGAGTGCAAGTTCTGGAGAGCAAGTTGTTAAGTTTAAGGTAGAGGCTTTGCTGGACCTTTGGTTTAAGGAAATGAAAGGTCAAATTTCTTGGTGGCATCTTAATTTAATTCAGCTAGAAAAGAGCCTTAGGCTCATTCTACAGTTGCCTGCCACCTTCCTGTGCACCACTGCTTTCCATAAAGACAGACCAGACTAATTTGTTTGCTTTTTATTTGTCTGTGCTCCATTCCTTGAGGCTGTTGGTTTGCAGACAAGCAGGAGCGATAGTCCAGTGGGTAGGGCGTTTGCCTTGCACGTGGCCAGCCTGTGCCTGCCGGATCGATTTCAGGCATCCCATATGGTCCCATGAGCACTGCCAGGAGTAATTCCTGATTGCAGAGCCAGGAATAACCCCTGAGCATTGCCGGGTGTGACCCAAAAAAAAAAAAAAAAAGTTAGGTGATTGGATATTTATGGCAAAGGACTTCTGGCAAATGGATAGTTTTAGCGAATGATTTATGGCACATGTTATGGCTAGGTCTTAAATGTGCTCAAAAAACTTTCAAAATTCTGTTATTGAGCAACAAAAACACGTGTCTTTGACATTATCCACCTTAAATTTGTCTCAAGGAGAGCCACTGCAAAACACTGATGCAGACAACAAACCAGTCAATTTACCTATCTAAGTAAAGATTAATTATAAATGGGTAGCAGGTCTAAAAACACCTAATTTTTTTTCAATATAAAGTCTCAATTTTAAATTGTAAACTGTTCAAACCTCCCAAATGAGTTCATTTATTAATAATATAATCTTGCTTTGCAGCCTGTTGAACATGGTCCATCTTTAATAACAATAATTTTGCTTTCCAGCCTGTTTATTGTTGATTCTTTAAGTGGAGATAAACCCTTTCTTTCCTTTCCTTCCTTCCTTCCTTCCTTCCTTCCTTCCTTCCTTCCTTCCTTCCTTCCTTCCTTCCTTCCTTCCTTTCCTTCCTTCCTTCCTTCCTTCCTTCCTTCCTTCCTTCCTTCCTTCCTTCCTTCCTTCCTTCCTTCCTTCCTTCCTTCCTTCCTTCCTTCCTTCCTTCCTTCCTTCCTTCCTTCCTTCCTTCCTTCCTTCCTTCCTTCCTTCCTTCTTTCTATCTTTCTTTCCTTCTTTCTTTCTTGTCTTTGTTTCTGTCTTTTTATTCTTTCTTTTCTTTCAAAAAACACTGCCTTGGAGAGTGTTTAAGGGTAAAAGCACCTCAATAATACTCAGAAGGTATTTTCTAAGAATTTTCTAAGGTTTTTAATGTATAGGAATGACTAATAAAGAAGTTTTTTAAGGTTTTGAAGAAGAAAAGACTACCGTGTATGATGTTCATGTCAAGATTTTAGAAATAAGTTTTCTAATGTTTTGTTTACAGGTGAAAAATAAAAAAATTGAAAAATTAACAAATAAAGGAGAAAAAAGGGTGAACTCCAACTATAGTGATCAATTCCAAAATCTGCTCAAAACTGATAAAATTTTTTTAATGCTTTTGTTCAGAGATTTAGAGGAAAAGAACTTGGCTGCTACAGATTCCTTCTATGATGCATGAGGTTTTGGACTCTGATCACAGTGCTCATTACAAAAAAAGTTTGCTACATCAATGAAGAAAAGGTTTTTCAAATGATTTTGTTCACAGGATAAGATATTGGAATGCAGTAAACTTGCGGTACAGTGCTCAGTACTCCGATAATCCTAAAACAGTATTCACTAAAAATTTAATAATTTGAAAAAATAATTTTTTCTAATGCTCTATTCACAGGAAAAGACACTTCCTCACCATCATTTGCCAGCTTTATCTTCATGAAGTGCTTGATTCGTTATCATTTATCACCCTAGATGGGACATATAAACACCTGTAATATACTGAGCAATCATATGTGTGTGTGCGCGTGTGTGTGGTGGCCACCATTTTTCACTAATGTTGTGTCTGTTATGTCTCAACTACTACCTTCTCAATTTCTGAACACTACAAACCTCTTTAAATTCATCAGCTCTGCTGACCTACTAGACTCATCAATTTTGAAATCAACAATTCTCATACTGATTTCCCTGCTCCACCCGTGTCGGAGCTTTATGTTCTTCTCCCCATCCCAGACTTGGATCCCTGCCAAAACCCTAACTAATATCTCTATTTGTGACTAATCTTGGATAATGTTTTTATCTCGCCGAAGATTGAGTTACAGGTATGATGTCCGGTGCCAGTGTTCCCTTGCTGAAGAAGCCCTGCAAGACGCCTACACCGAAATTCTGGACACCTGTTCCAACTCTCAAGACTCCTGTTCTAGTGCTTGAGCCTTTTGTTCCATTGTTCCTGACACCCAAACCAGTGTTCCTGACAATTCAATGAGTTACTTATCGCTGCTCTCCAGAGACTCATACTCATATGATCACTGCTATTGCTGTTCCAAAAGTAGCCCCATAGACTTTGCTCCAGACACCCGAATCTACATAAAGTATGGCAAATTGACTCACAAATTATGGAGTGCAAAATATGGTTCGTTATAACCAGATAGCTAAAAGCATTGTCACAAACATTGCTTTGGAGCCAAAATCAAGTTAGGATCCTAAAGTAACATGTATAATCACTTTGTAATTGGAATTGTTTTTTCTTAACTTAGTTTTCTGTATGTTACTAAATATTTTGTACTTTTTCAATTTTATTATAGTAAACTAATCAGAGGGAGTTGTTGCAGGACATCTAAAAGCCTAAAAGCCTCTGCATCTGCCCTGGATTGCCTCTTGCAGGTCACTTCGTAGATATGGGGGGGGGGGTAGTCTAAATGTGGCAGATTATCTTACCATGTATTCTGTACTGGCTGGTATAAATATTCTCTCATGCTACCACAATCATTGTGGGAATAGCTAGATCTTACCAGCATATTTGCCTGGCCACAGTAGATCTCTAATTAATTAGCCCAGAGAGAAATGCTGTTTGCCTCCAAGCAAGCAAGCTAGCATGGCACCCGATAATTCAAAAGCAATTAAAATACAAAACTACCGTGAAGTTAAAACCTTTTTTAATGGATTTAGCAAACTTTTTTTAATGAGCACTATGATCAGAGTTGGAATCCTTGCGCATCATAGAAGGGAATCCGCAGCATCCAAGTTCTTTTCCTGCAAATACCTGTAAGCAAAAACATTACAAAAGGAAACTCTATCATTCATCCTTGAAACATTTTGACATTGTGCACAATGCTGGGAGTCATCCATTTTTTTCACCCTTTTTTTGCATTTCATAAGAAATAAATCATTTAGGCTGCAAGGCAAGATATTCGACATGAACCACAATTAACAGACTGCAAACAAGATCAATATTAAAATAAACCAATCTAGGAGGTTTAAGCAGCAACTTGCAATTTAAAAGTTAAGACGTTATATCAAAAGAATTAGTTGTTTTCTGATTCTTGCAGAATTCTAGTCTTAACAAGTCGCAGAGGAACCCAGAGCTTCTTGGCAGGGTTATAATCTGTAGAAATGAAAGCATAAGCTCTTCCCCGAATGAGGAGGTGAGGATCTCCTTGAGGTGCATTTAAGAAATTTTAGGTGAATAATGTTAAAGATAAAGAATCCATTGGAGGCATACTTGTTTTTCGTTGCTTTAATAACTGAGTTTTAAGCTTTCTGTGAGCACGTTCAACAATTCCTTGTCCTTGTGGATTATATGGAATTCCTGTAATATGTTGGATCTGTCATTCCTTACAAAAAGTATTTGAAGGTTTTGCTGTTGTAAGCAGGACCGTTATCTGTTTTTATTGTATGGGGAATACCCACAACTGAGAACCACTGCAGTAAAAATGAACAAATAGATTTAGCTCTTTCAGAAGTCATAGGAACAGCCCATATGGACCGAGAATATGTATCAATGACCACATGAAGGAAAGGTTTGTTGGGAAATGAGTTCGTATGAGTTACATCTACCTGCCACAATTGGTTTGTCTCTAAACTCGAGGATTTACTCCAGCCACATGAGATGTAAAATGTAAAGGTCCACAGACAGGACAGTTACGGACATTTTGTCTATCTTGTCTCCAAGGGATGCCATGGTGTACATGATGCGACGGGATTTGTATGTAGAGTCTGGTGCTCTTCCTCAGCTGATTTAAATACTGGTGCTGCCAAGAGATCTGATGCTTCATTTCCATAACCATCTGTCCAGGAAGTTGGCTGTGAGAATGGATGTGGGAGATGTATATAGGGAATGTTCTTTTTCGGAGGAGATCATATAGTTTATGGCAATATCTGTCCTCTAATCTCACTTCATATATCTAACACAGGGAAACATGTTTGGATGTCTTTTTCCTAGAGGTTTCTCTAAAAAAATTGCTCCTTTTCCTCTAGGTACTTAAATTGATGAGGATATTTTTTTCTGGTTTCTTTCTTATATTTTTACTTTGAATGAAAATTATGGTGCTCTTCTTATTAATAATATTGACCTTTCGTTCTTATTAATGTTAGCTGTTTGCAATCACTAATATTTTTACAATGATATTTTTCTGTTCATTCACTTGTATCGCTTGCTTGTACTCATCACATTTCACTCATTCATTCTTAACATAATAATTATGTAGTTTTTCAGATTGGTAGCAGTTATTGTTCAGTTTTTATAATAATTTAGGATTTTCAGTATATACTCTCATATATTTCGTGAATTATGTCTCCACATGACATTTTTTGGGGGTCACACCCCGCAATGCTCAGGGGATACTCCTGCCTCTGCACTTAGGAATTACTCCTGGTGGTGCTCGGGGGACCATATGGGATGCCAGGGATCAAACCCAGGTCAGCACAGGCGGCCGGGTGCAAGGCAAACGTCCTACCCACTGGATTATCGCTCCAGCCCCTCCCCATGATATTTTATATGTTGCAGCAGATAATTAATACTCTCTGTCTTTGGGGCCTGATGATACTACAGTTATTAGGATTTTTGCCTTACATGAGGCAAGGGTTCGATCCCTCGCATCCCATCTGGTCCCTTGAGTACTGCCAGGAGAAATTCCTGAGTGCAGAGCAAGGAGTAAGCCTTGAATATTGCTGTCTTTCTCTCTCTCTCTCTCTCTCTCTCTCTCTCTCTTTTTGCTTTTTGGGTCACACCCAGCAATAAGGCATTACTCCTACCTCTGCACTCAGGAATTACTCGAAGCTGTGCTCGGGGCACTGCTTGAGACTCACACACAAGGGGCAGAGCTGCTACTTGCTTCGCTGTGCCCGTCTGATCACGAGGCATCCGGGAGGGATGGAGGGTTCCAGCTCTGGCCCGCCACCCAAGCAGGGCCACACAAGAAGCCACAGAAACTCCCACACCATGAGGGCCACCATTTTCCACATCTGGACTCCCTCTATTTCAGAGGTCCACTCAGCAGAAGAGCTGATTGCAGCCCTGCTGGTCACTGACCCACACAGCAGCAGTTTTTCAAGCCCAGACTAGGTATGCCGATCCAGTGACTCACACACATGTGGCAGAGCTGCTACTTGCTCTTCCTGTGCTCAGCTGATCACGAGGCATCCGGGAGGAATGGGGTGTTCTAGCCCTGGCCTGCCACTCCAGCAGAGCCTCACAAGAAGCCACAGAAACCCCAACACCATGAGGGGTGCCATTTTCCACATCCAGACTCCCCTCTTCTCAGAGCTCCACTCAGCAGAATAGCTGATTGCATCCAGCTCTAGCAGCCGCATGCGGGCCACGTGGCTCATCAAGAAATACTCAACTTTTGAGGTGACTAGAAGATTATCCCACCTGCATGGCAAAGCCTGACAAGCACCCGTGTCGTATTTGACATGCCAAATACCAAAAACAATTATCGACCACGTTCCCATGACTTGATGGAATGTTTTGAGGCTCTTATGTTCCTGGAGTGGGCAGATGCTCTTGGGCTATCTCGCATGTGACAGGACATATTGAGATGTTACTGGTGCCCGCTCTAGTAATTGATGATCTACGGGAATTCAAGTGATCAAGTGATATTTCATAAATTAGAATTTTTATTGTGTTCGATAGGTGCTTCTTAGTTTTTGGGATCCCAGTCATGATTGGCAATCCTGGGGACTCCAAGCAGAATTTTGGGGATGAAAGATTATCAGGGATTTAAATTAGTGCCTACCACATGCAACACACATACTCGATCCATCCCAGCTGTTCCCATGGTTCAAAGGAACATTAGGAATACATTTTATTACCTCTAGTCCATTGCATTGTCTATGCCTTTCAGTTCAGAGATATAAGCTATTATCAATAGTATAGGACTGTCAGTATGATGAACACTCCTTCAATTGGCACAACGTGTAATGTTGCAGGACACCTAAAAGCCTAAAAGCCTCTGATCTGCCCAGGTTTGCCTCCTGCAGGTCCCTTCATAGATAGGGGGGTAGTCTGAATTTGGCAGTCTTATCTGACCATGTATTCTGTACTGGCTGATATAAATATTCTCTCATGCTACCACAATCATCGTGGGACTAGCCAGATCTTACCAGCATATGTTCCTGGCCATGTTAGATCTCTAAGTAATTAGCCCAGAGATAAATGCTGTTTGCCTCCAAGCAAGCAAGCATGGCTCCCTGATAACTCAAAGGCAACTAAAATACAAAACTACCGTGAAGTAAACGAGCACTCTTGGGAAGGTGTGGAGAAATATTTAACTGACATTAGTACAGTCTTTGGTACAGAGACAATCATTCTCAGAAAACCCCTTCTCTACCCTATGAAGGCATTTTCAGGCAGATATTGGCTCAAGACATTAGGTGAGGTGCTGAGAGAAATTACCTGAGGGCATTTGACCCTGCCTGCCTGGGGAATTTCCATTTAGCTCATAGCTCTTCCCATCTCTGGTAGGAGGCTTTGAATTAGCTCTGGGTTCTAGTAAACAACCAGAAGGACTCCTGAAGTTGCTAGGTATCTATAGAGCTGGTTTCCTGTTTTTCTTTCTAGATGAACACCCTTATCTCCGCTATGAGCATATGTGCATGAAATAAATTTTACAGAGCATGGTACGAGTATTCTGGTGAGATAGTTGCAATTGAGTGCACCGGATAACTCTAAACCTTCCCAGGCCCTGCCCTGCACTGCCCAGCACACTTGTGCCCTACCCATCTCAGTTCTCAGTCTCTCTGTCTGTGTCTCTCTGTTTCTCTGTGCTTGTCTCTCTGACTCTCTCTCTCTCTCTCTCTCTCTTCTTGCCTCCCTCCCTTAGAGCTAATAGAAAAAAACATAATATCATCCCAAAGGCATGCAGTCTCACAAAGATAAACTAGAATTACCAGATTTGTTAATTTCAAAGGAGTAGTAATTTTTATTTTTTGGATCTTTATTGGGCCAATATTGGGTATGCTCATGCTTACTCCTGGCTCTGTACGCAGGGGTCACTCCTGATGGACCTGGAAGTTCATATAGGGTTCTGGGGATTGACCCAGGACTGATGTTTGCAAGGAATAAATGCCTTACCCACTATACCATTACTCCAGCCCCTGGAGTAACAAATTTGAACCCACTGTATGTAACTCGCATCTACACATTGTGGTATAATCTGTCAAGATCTGATTTATTCAGTGTCAGTGTGACAGAAAGTCATATGGATTAGCAAAGAATCAACAATTTTTTAAAGTATGTGCAACCTTTCGATTATAAATCAGAAGTAAGAGAAATTAAGAGATGGAAATATGATTAAGAGTAGTATATTTTTTTCATAAATATTAGAAAATAGAATACGTTTTGAAGTCCTGATGTAGTTGGTTATTATTCTTACCAAATTAAAACAAATTGCTTTATAAATAAGAAAAAAAAAGTATAAATAGGAAAATTCATTTACTCTCTGAACAGTGTTTCTTTCTTGAACAGTCAAAACTACTTCAAAGTAATTCCAGGCACCTACTATCGTTTCTAACTAATCACCCAGAACACACATTTTTTACCTACAATAGTCATTATGGTAAAGCAAGGCAAAATTCCTTCAAGCTCAATGACTGAAGTCACTAATGCAGATGAATCAAGCAATAACTATGAGCTCTATAAACTCTCTGAAAAGGAATTTTGGAAGGACCTGTTAAAGATGCACAAGGAACTCAAAGAAACAATTGAATACAAAGTCAATAAAATACAAGAGGACATGAGAGCAGAATTGAGTAAATTTCAGACCAAAATACAAGCAGATGTGACAGATATTAAAAATGAGGTAAGTGAAATGGAAAACACAGTGGAAGGCCTCCAAAGCAGAGTAACAGCTACTGAAGAAAGAATTTGTGATCTCAAAGACAAGTTTCAGCGATTCTCTAGACAAAGCAGAACATGGGAAAAAGACTCACAATCAATGAACAGACTACCGGAGAAAAACAGGATGAAGCCAAAAGGAATAAAATATGTGCCATTGGGGTTGCAGAAGGGCAAGAAGATCACCCTGATGAAGGTGAAACCATCAAAGCCATCATTGCTGAGAAGTTCCCCGAACTGAGGAACTTATGCTCCCAGATACAGCAGCCTCGTAGGATACCAGCTAAAAGAAACCCCAATAAGAATATTCCAAGACACATCCTTCTTAAAATGACAAAACATTCGACAGAGATAGAATACTGATAGCAGCAAGATCAAAGAAGGAAATCACATACAAAGGAGCATCCCTGAGATTTACAGCAGACTTCTCAGATGAAACACTCCAAGCCTGAAAACAATGGTGGGATATTGTGAAAAGACTCAGTGAACTGCAGGCCTCACCAAGAATTCTCTACCCAGGTAGACTTACTTTCAGATGTGAAGGAAATAGACACAACTTATTGGATAAACAACTCCAGGAAATTCATAGACTCAACACCAACTTTAAAAAGAGAGGTGAAGAGTTTATTGTAAATTAAGACAACCCAAAACCTCAACGAGTTTAAACAGAAATTTGGCACAAAACCCAATGACAATAATCTCTCAACGTCAGTGGTCTAAATGCACCTATTAAGAGACACAGAGTGGCAAAATGCATTGAAAGACTGAATCCAACATTCTGGTGCCTGCCTACAAGAAACACATCTGAATAATCAGAGCAAACAGACTCAAAGTCAAAGGCTGGCAGACCATTCTCCACACAAACAACTCCTCCAAAAGGTGGGTATGGCGATACTAGTATCTGAATGTATAGACTTCCAGGCTGAAAAAGGTTTAAATAGACAATGAAGGCCATTTCTTAATAAATAAGGTGTATGTATACCAGGAAGATATCACAATACTAAACTTATATGCACCAAATGAAGGGCCAGCAAGATACTTAAAACTACTAGTAATAGATGTCAAAGAAGACATTAACAGTAGCACAATAATAGTCAAGACTTCAACACTGTTTCTTTCCTGTCCTGTCTTTCCCTAAATTGCCCGATGCTACTTAGAGCACCAAGATATTGGTGCTGTCGAGTTTCTTTGGAACCACTGTGAAGCACAAGGCCAAGGATTTGGCTAAAAATTAAAACAGTATTAAGGAAAACCAGTGCAGCTTGGTTTTCTGCAATGGGACTTTTCTGCTTTTCTGGGAATTTCTGCAATGGGACTTTCAGGGTCCTTGAAGGAATTTCACCCAATAATTAATTCTCTTGAGTGCCTGTTCGCAGACCCGTTTCCAAAATGCAGGTGACGGTGCATCATACCATAAACCATACTTTTATTGCAAGCAAAGGATATGTTTCCATATGCGTGAAATCTCAATTTGTTTCCTTGTATGTAACAATTCCAGGGATTTCCCTCTGGCAGCAGCACCACTAGAGTCAATTAAAGGCAGGTGCGTAGAGGAACGGCTCACAAGGTGCGTTTCCGAGGGACACCGAAGTTTCTCGGGAGAAGGCCTCCCCGTAACTGCCAAGGATCATCACTGTGCCCAGCTCACCACCCCCCACACACAGATGCACCGGGTCTACCTCTGCTGCTGGACTTCACCCCTTCAGGTCACTCTTTCTGCTTCTGGGGAGCATCTTAGCCCTTGATTCTCTTGCTGCAGGGGCTCTAGAAGGTGCATGTGGGTGAGGCGGGGTCTGAGGCCACAGTCCCTTTTCATGCAGGCTGCGGTGGCTCCAATGTCCGCAGGGGAGTGGGGGAGGCATCAGCTCTGCCTTCCAAAGCAGCCCCTAGATACAGCGGGAGACTCGGGGGCTGTATCGCCCATCCTTCCCTTTAGCGAGCACTCCGAGTTACTGCTCCCCTCATCAACCTTCTGTATCAAGATGGACCCAGCAGGCCACCATGTTCCTAGGGGAACTAGAACTGTTTTACCTCGGGGGCGTAACACAACAAAATACGCATCTTACAGCACCGAAGAAGAGATCTCCATTGGAGCGAGGTTCCGTTGGTGCGTTGAAGCGAACATGGCGGCGTGTCCTCTTCCTGCCAGCCTCCCGGGCCGCCTTACGCAGGGCGCAAGGGGCTCACTGGTGGGAAATAGGTTGGAACCACTATCTCGGGGAGCTCCTCCTCTTCGCTTAGGGATTCAAGGGACTCCTGACCCGATGCAAAATTATGGGATCTCCCCCACCCCCCTTCGCTTAGAGACACTTAGGGGCGGGTTGTATATCGCCCCGACCTTCCCTTTTAGTGAACACCCCGAGTTACTGCACCCCTCAGCTCCTTTCTGCATCAAGAAGGACCCTGCGAGCCACCACAGTAGTACAGAGAAGATCAGTTTATTCCTCTGGAAGCGAGATACAGCATAACTTCCTCAAGAATCTTCGGGCTCTACCGGGACGTGGTTCGGAGCTGGTTCTAAGTTGAACCGCACATGGCGGCGTTTCCTCTTTCTGCGCGCCTCCCGGGCAGCCTGATGCAGGGAGGGAAGGGGCTCACCTCTGGGAAAAAGGTAGGGACCACTATGTCGGGGAGCTCCTCCTCTTCACTCAGGGAAAGGGACTCCTCCTCATCGGAGGAGGAATCGTGGGACCCCTCGTCCTTGGCTACTTCAGTGGTCTTAAATATACCGGGATCCATGCGGGGACATCTGAGCAGAGACGCAGCCAGATTGTTAAATGACTTAGCCCTGTAGAGCCTAGGCTCCGGGAAAGCCCTGTCCTCCGGGGGGTCTGCCCTGTCCTTATCCATGTTCCTCGCAGTGGACTTGACTGAAGAATCGCCCTTGGCGGTCACTGCCCCCTCTTTAAGGTGACAATGCGAGGGGGCAGGCTGGCCTTGGGAGGAAGGGTGTTCATCCTCCGGGATGGTCACTGCGCCCTTCTCTCGGGGACACGTTGGGATAAAGTCAGACAAGGACAGCTGGGAGGAGCGGAGGATGGAGTGGAGAATTGTCAGGCAGGGCCGGAGGTGGCTGGGGGGTGAAGGGGTGTCAGGTTGGGGTCTGGATTTGGAGGGAAGGGGAACCCCCCTCTCTGTCCAGACTTGTGGAAGAGGCCTGCACCATCCGCGATCAATCCCTGCTGGGCGTTGGAAGAAGCGATCGATGGTTGGGATCAACAGCCTGCCAGGACCGAGGAGGGCATCATGGTGACCAATAGATCTAGAGAGAAATGGGTGAAAGTTGGGTACTGCCTTGTCTGCTGAGACTCTTGGTGACATTTGGCTAAAAGTGCCATGCTGGTGCCATTTCTGGTGTTGAGAAGACACACAAGACGGGTGTGAAGCCAGGATGAGTGAGGATGAAACCCAGAGAGAGAGAGAAACCCCTGGAATAATGCCCCTCCTAGGCCCCTCCTCCATTCGTCCCAATTGACAGGGTCTCAATCTCCACCCTGCTCCCATCGCTCTAGGCTCCCCTGGCTGTGGTTGGCACACCACTGCTTTGGAATTGGATCTGGAGGGAAGGCCAGAGAATAGTCACCTTTCCGTGCAGAGCTGGGTGATGCGCTGCTCTCTCCGGGTGGTATAATGGATTCTCCTCCCTGGGAAGCAAGAGGGGCTCTAGGTCAGGTGTCGGGGAATGCCGCCGGGGTCCCCGACAGTGTCAGGACAGAGGTTGTCTTCTACCTCCGAGGACGCCAGGAGAACAGATGAAAACTCACGAGTCCAGTGCAGTTCCAAAAATGGCCTTTAATAGTTCAAAAGCTCTTCCACAGCACTCCAATATAATGAACAAACTCTAGCTCTGGTCAGAACTTAGATCATACAAAAGAGCCTAAGTCTCCCACCAAAGAGAGAGGATCTCACCCGAGCTGAGTCCTACCCAGAAGAAGGAGCAAAGGCCAAAGAGCAAAAGGCCAAAAGCCAAAAGCCGCAGGAGCCAAAAGCTGAAGGCTGAGGAACCAAAAGGCAAAAGGTGAAGGGGCCTCAAGTCAGCCCCTTATATACACCAAAGTAACCCAATCGGGAGGTTGCCATGCCAACAAAGAACCCTAAACAGAGTGTAGTGCCACACCCTATTGTAGGTATAAACAAAGGTTACACCAAGGACTAATCCCGAGATTATCTCTTATGTAAAACACTGGAGAGAGGGGGGGCTGATATAAAGTAATACATCTTAACTTCATGAGCTTCATGTAATCTAGATGGTACCCACAAGGTCCTTCTTATTATTATCTGCACCAGGGTGATTCTGAGTATCTTGTTCTCATGTACTGAAAGGGTCATACTCGCCTGCTTAGAGCAAACTAGTATGATCCTTCCTATAGTCTTCCTTTAGTCTCAGCGTAGCCAGGGTGGTAGTCTCCTGGTAAATTCTAACTGTCCCACGTTGGGTGCAGTGGGTATAAAGAGGAGCTGTGCCCAATCTAGAAAACATAGAAGTCTTAGTAGATGTATAAGTCAGAAGTTATTCAATCAAGGTGACTTCTGTAACTTGCCACACCCTCTAGCAGTGTTTACATAGAAGAGAGATCTCATTAGAATGAACCTTGGCTTAAATAAGATTAAGCTGGGAGTGAGCAAAACAACAAAACTCCCAGATTAGCTAAACATGTTCTCCAACAGTCAGGGGAGCAGCAGCAGACCCTCTCGTTCAGGGCTCAGAGAGGTGCCAGGCCAACTCCGTGCCTGAGAGTCACACAGTTCTGTCCTCACACTCAAAGGTCAAAACTCACCCAAGTGCCTGCTTCCAGGATAATGGCCCTTCAAACCATGTCTTGGAACTTCAGAATCTACAGAAATCCCAACACTTCCCTCCAGGATGTAGCCCTCAAGGAGCTTTAATGGATTTAGAGACACAAGTGGCCTATTCCCATCGCCGGAGCCCACCTGGAGGGCAGCACACTCTACCAGGCTTCCTTCTATTGCTGGGTAAGAGGGAATCACCCACGTTCCCCGGGCTCTGCCTCTCTGACCACCAATCTCTCTCCTGCAGCCCTGGCTTATCAGAGGGATGATATCTACATTGATATCTTCAGAGTTTTAGGCGTGAGGTTCCATAGCAGGGAACTAGAAAGCTCAGGCAGAGAAGGCAGCTGCTTACATCGCCTGCTGTGTGGTCCGGACCTGCAGGCTGTCCTCTTGTGGCGGGCTTTCTTCCGATGGCGGGCTCTCTTCCAGTGGTGGGCTGACTTTGGTTGGCGGGCTCTCCTAGGAAACTAGAATCCAACAGAAGACTGTGAGTCCATGGGACTTGTTCCTCTCGGCCCTTTGTAAGTCCTCCGGGATTTTCATCCAAGTCATTCAATGAACTTCCTTCTGGATTTGTTCCCTGAATAATTTTCCAAGACACTAAAATCGGTTGAATCTGCTTATCAGAGTTACACTTGATATTGCTGGCAAAGCTCTGACAAGGCTCCCTGCCGGACCCAGGAGCCAATCCCTCTAGAGGGATGATGTTCTGAGAAGAGCGACGTTTTGGCCTGCTTCAGAATCCCCAAACTCAGTGTACCCCTGAATTGACCAAACTCAGCCTGCCACTAAATTCCTCAGGAGCTCTCCCTGTGTACTCACACGATGGTGATCAGACGGAGAAAAACAATCGTGGCACAAGAAACATGCGGTGGACAGAACACATTGGAGGAAGGGAAGGAGTAGGACAAGGTACAGGTGAAGGGGGAAGGTATTTTGAGGTTGGGTTGGGGACAGGGGGACCAGAAATGTTCACAATATCCATGTATGTTCGCAGCTTGCCTGAGGCAAATGAGCGCTGAGCAACCAGGCCCTGGATATTTATAGCCCTGCCTGCTTACATCATAAGGGGTCAGAATGTGGGCAGGGGACAGCAGAGTAATGACATCACAGGCCCCACCCACTCGGGGCCCTGAGTCCCTCTGTCCTACCTGCTCTGCCTTTAGCTTGTCTTCTTGTGCCATGTCTTTGCTTTCTGAGATCCCCTGAGCCCTCTGGCAGCTCAATGGCTACCTGTGTGTCCCCAGTTCCCTGCCTTGTCAGCCTGAGGGAATTCCTGGATCTGGGCAGAATTGATACCATGGACCCTACTAGGGATTGCATACTCTTTTTCTATAGACCCTGGCCGTGATGTATAGAGTTTATATTCTCAGTTTATGAGTTGGCAACTGGCCATTTAAAGGTGGGCTTTCATTGAGCTGTAGCCTTAAAGCCAGCCTCCATTACCATGTTCAAGCATTCCCAAAGCTCATTGACTCTGAAGTAATCCTCAATATCGAATCTTAGACCACATTGAGGCGTGTGTGTAGATCACATTTTTTCTGAGTTGCCCGAGGCCACACAGTGTCCTCTATGTTGTAGACACGCTTATTTTTTTTCACAACCTTATAGCCCTTTCATTTTCCTAAATTTGGCACCCCCAAAACCCACATTCATTCCAGGTTTGCTTTCAAATAGGAGAAAACAAATATATCCAGCAAGTTCACGTTCATAACTATGGTCCAAGTCCCTGCCTGCCACTAGGCTGCTCTCATAAAATGTCAGACCAAGCGCTAGACCCATAGTACAGTGAGGATGCGCCTGCCATACTTGAGCTCAACCCGGGTTGTATACTCGGCATCCCTTAATTTCCCCCAACCTGTCCTGGAAAGTGCCGGTGTCCCCAACAGTGCCAGGAAGCCAGTTCCTTTCTACCTCCGAGCCGGCAGGGAATGGATGAAGAGTCAGGAATCCAGATGCAGTTTTAAAATGCTTTACTTATCACAGGTTCAGGCATACAAATCAGCAATAGGAAAAATCCTGTGCTCAGGATTCCTGGCTAGAACCCCAGCCACATGTAGGCAACATGGCGGCCACCACGTTTAAAGGCCCTATAAAGAGGAGATAAAGACAAGTCTCCCAAAAAGTCTGCAATACCCAAAAGAGAGCCCCAAAAGAGAGAGCCAGAGTGTAAGCAGCCTAGTGTTACTCGCCCTGTGCCCAGCCGCTCATAAGGTGCCAGGGAGGGATGGCGGGTTCTAGCCCTGGCCCGCCACGCAGCAGGGCCTCCCAGCAAGCCAGATGACCCCCCCCCCCACTCCATGAGGGGCGCCGTCTTCCACATCGGACTTCCCTAACGTCAGAACTGCACTGAGCACCAGGTGAATCTATCACAGCTCGTATTATCAACACCCTTCCTGCTGCAGTTTTTTTCCATCTGGCCAGGTATGCTGATCCAGAGATTTACAGACATGTGGCAGAGCTGCTATTTGCTCTCCCTGTGCCCAGCTGCTCACAAGGCGCCCGTGAGGGAAGGCGGGTCCTAGTCCTGGCCCGTCACCACAGCAGGGCCTCCCAAAATGCCAGATGACCACCCCCACTCCATGAGGGCCGTCATCTGCATCGGAGTTCCCTCTGGTCAGATCTCCACCCAGTACCTGCTGAGTCTATCAAAGCCTGGATCATCGACACACACCCTGGAGAAGTTTTTTTTTCAATCTGGCCCACTTATGCTGATCCAGAGATTTATAGACATGGGGCAGAGCTGCTGCTTGCTCTCCAAGTTCCCAGTGGCTCAAGAGGCCCTCAGAAAGGACGGCGGTTTCTAGGCCTGGCCTGGCACTGTAGCAGGGCCTCCCAACAAGCCAGACGACATCGCTACTCCATGAGGGCCACCATCTTACACATCGGACTTCCCTGTGGTCAGAACTCCAACCAACAGCAGATGAGTCTATCACAGCCAGGATCATGGATACCCACCCTGTAGCATTTTTTTTTATCCAACCCAGGTATGCTGATCCAGAGACTTACAGACATGGGGCAGAGCTGCTACTTGCTCACTATGTGCCCAGCAGCTCATGAGGCGCACGGGAGGGATAGCAGGTTCTAGCCCTGGCCCGCTACCCCAGCAGGGCCTCCTAACAAGCCAGACGAATCGCCACTCCATGAGGGCCGCCATCTTCCACATCGGACTTCCCTCTCTTCAGAACTCCACCCAGCAGCAAATGAATCTATCACAGCCTGGATCATCCCCACTCAGCCTGCAGCAAGTTTTTTTTTTTTCAGTCGGCCCAGGTATGTTGATCCAGAGACTTAACAGAGATGAGTTAGAGCTACAACTTGCTCTCCCTGTGCCCAGCCGCTCATGAGATGCCCGTGAGGGATGGAGGGTTCTAGCCCTGGCCCGCCACCCAAGTAGGGTGCCCAACAAGCCAGACGAACCCCCCCCCCACTCCATGAGGGCCGCCATCTTCCACATTGGACTTCCCTCTCGTCAGAACTCTACTCAGCAGCAGATGAGTCTAACACACCCGGATCATCGACACGCACTCTGCAGCATTTTTTTTTCAATCCGTCCAACTTATGCTGATCCAGAGACTTATAGAATTGGGGCAGAGCTGCTACTTGCTCTCCCTGTGCCAAGCAGCTCACCAGGAGCCCGGGAGGGATGGCGAGTTCTAGTCCTGGCCTGCCACCCCAGCAGAACCTCCCAACAAGCCAGAAGACCCCCCCACACACACACACCATGAGGGTGGCCATCTTCCACATCGGACTTCCCTCTCGTCAGAACTGCACTCAGCAGCAGATGAGTCTAACACATCCGGATCAAAGATACCCACTCTGCAGCATTTTTTTTCAATCCGGCCCAGGAATGCTGATCAAGACTTAGAGTCAAGGGGCAGAACTGCTACTTGCTTACCCTGTGCCCAGCCGCTCACGAGGCGCCCGGGTAGGATATCGGGTCCTCGTGCTGGCCGTCACCCCAGCAAGGCCTCCCAATAAGCAAGGCGACCTCCCCACTCCATGAGGGCCACATGTTCCACATCGGACTTCCCTCTCCTCAGAACTTCACCCAGCAGCAGATTAGTCTTTCACAGCCCGATCATCGACACCCACCCTACAGCAGTTTTTTTTTCCAATCCAGCCCAGGTATGCTGATCCAGAGATTTACAGACATGAGGCAGAGCTGCTACTTGCTCTCTCTGTGCCAAGCCGATCAGGAGGTGTCTGGGAGGGATCGCGGCTTCTAGCCCTGGCCTTCCACCCTAGCAGGGCCTCCCAAAAAGACAGACCACTCCCCACTCCATGAGGGCTGCCATCTTCCACATCGGATTCACTCTCTTCAGAACTCCACCCAGCAACAGGGAGTCTATCACAGCCCAGATCATCTACACCCACCCTGCAGCAGTTTTTTTTTCAATCCGGCCCTGATATGCTGATATAAAGACTTACAGAGATGAAGCAGAGCTGCTACTTGCTCTCCCTGTGCCAGCTGCTCAGGAGACGCCCTGGAGGGATTGCAGGTTCTAGCCCTGTCCCGCCACCCCAGCAGAGCCTCCCAACAAGCCAGAGGACCCCCCATTCTATGAGGGCCACTATCTTCCACATTTGAATTCCCTCTCATCAGAACTCCACCCAGCAGCAGAGGAGTCTATCACAGCCCTCATCAACACAAACCCTGCAGCAGTTTTTTCAATCCGGCCCAGGTATCCTGATCCAGAGACTTACAGTCATGGGGCAGAACTACTACTTGCTCACCCTGTGCCCAGCCGCTCACGAGGCACCCGGGAGGGATGGCGGATTCTAGCCCTGGCCCGCTACCCCACAGGGCCTCCCAAAAAGCCAGACGAGGCCCCCCACACCATGAGGGCCACCATATTCAATATCAGACTTCCCTCTCATCAGAAATCCACCCAGCAGCAGATGAGTCTATCCTGCCCTTATCGACACCCACCCTGCAGCAATTTTTTTAAAAATCAGGACCAGGTATGCTGATCTAGAGACTTACAGACATGGGGCAGAGCTACTACTTGCTGTTCCAGTGCCCAGTCGCAAACCAGGCACCCGGGAGAGATAGCGGGTTCTACCCCTGGCCCGCCAGCCCAGCAGGGCCTCCCCAACAAGCCAGATGCCCCTGCCACTCCATGAGGACTCCCATCTTCCACAACACCCACCCTGCAGCAGTTTTTTTTTCAATCTGGCCCAGGTATGCTAATCCAGAGACTTACAGACATGGAGCAGAGGTACTACTTGCTCTCCCTCTGCCCAGCCGCTCATGAGGCATCCGGGAGGGATGGCAGATTCTAGCCCTGGCCCGCTACACCAGCAGGGCCTCCCCATCAAGCCAGAGCGGCCCCCACTCCATAAGGGCCGCAATCATCAATATCAGACTTCCCTCTCGTCAGAACTCCAACCAGCAGCAGATAAGTCTATCCAGCCCTTATCGACAACCACCCTGCAGCAGTATCTTTTTTTTCAATCTGGCCCAGGTATGCTGATCCAGAGACTTACAGACATGGGGCAGAGCTGCTACTTGCTCTGCTTGTGCCCAACTGCTCACGAGGTGCCTGGGAGGGATGGCGATTTCTAGCCTGGCCCGCCAACGAAGCAGGGCCTCCCAACAAGCAAGAAGAGCCCCCACTACATGAGGGCCGCCATCTTCCACATCGACTTCCCTCTTGTTAGAACTCCACCCAGCAGCAAATGAGTCTATCACATCCCGGATCATGAACACCCACCCTGCATAAGTGTTTTCTCAATCTGGCCCAGGTATGCTGATCCAGAGATATTACAGACATGGGGCAGAGCTATTACTTGCTCTCCCTGTACCCAGCAGCTCACCAGGCGCCTGGGAGAGATAACGGGTTCTACCCCCTGGCCTGCCAGTCCGTCATGGCCTCTCAACAAGCCAGAAGAACCTGCCACTCCATGAGGGCCGCCATCTTCCACATTGGGCTTCCCTCTGGTCAGAACTCCACCCAGCAGCAGATGAGACTATCACAGCACAGATCATCGACACCCACCCTGAAGCGGTTTTTTTTCAATCTGGCCCAGGTATGCTGATCCAGAGACTTAGAGTCATGGGGCAGAGGTGCTACTTCCTTTCCCTGTGCCCAGCCACTCAGGAGGTGCCAGGGAGGGATGTCGGGTCCTAGCACTGGCCCGCCACCCCAACAAGGCCTACCAACAGGCCAGGCGACCCCCCCCACCACCACTCCATGAGGGCCGCCATCTTCCACATCGGACTTCTCCCTGGTCAGAATTCCACACAGGAGCATATGAGTCTATCACAGCCCAGATCAACAACACGTACCCTTTAGCAGTTTTTTTTTTCAATCCTGCCAAGGTATGCTGATCCAGAGACTTACAGACCTGGGGCCGAGCTGCTACTTGCTCTCCCTGTGCCAGGCAGCTCACGAGGCGCACAGGAGGGATAGTGGGTTCTTGACCTGGCCAGTGAACTAAGCAGGGCCTAACAAGAAGCCAGACGACCCCCCCACTCCATGAGGGCTGCCATCTTACACATCGGACTTCCCTCTGGTCAGAACTGCACACAGGAGCAGATGAGTCTATCAGAGCCCGGATCATCGACACCCACCCTGCAGCACTTTTTTTTTTCAATCAGGACCAGGTATGCTGATCCAGATACTTACAGACATGTGGAAGATCTGCTACTTGCTCTCCTTGTGCCCAGCAGCTCCCGAGGCGCCAGGGAGGGATTGGGGTTACTAGCCCTGGCCCCCCACTCCAGCAGGGGCCTCCCAAGAGCCAGATGACGCCCCCCACTCCATGATGGCCGCCATCTTCCACATCAGACTTCCCTCTGTTCAGAACTGCAGCAGGAGCAGATGAGTCTATCACAGCCCGGATCATTGACAACTACTCTGCAGCAGTTTCTTTAAATCCTGCCCTGGAATGCTGATCCAGAGGCTTACAGACCTGGGGCAGATATGCTACTTGCTCTCCCTGTGCCCAGCAGCTCACAAGGTGTCCGGGAGGGATGGCGGGTTCCAGCCCTGGCCCACCACCCAAGCAGGGCCTGCAAACAAGCCATACGACCCCCCCCCCCCACTCCAGGAGGGCTGCCATCTTCCACATCGGACTTCCCTCTCTTCAGAATCCACCCAGCAGCAGATGAGTCTATCAGAGCCCGGATCATTGACACCCACTCTGCAGAAATTTTTTTTTTCAATCCAGCCCAGGTATGCTGATCCAGAGACTACAGACATGAGGCAGAGCTTCTACTTGCTCTCCCTGTGCCCAGCAGCTCATGAGGCGCCTGGGAGGGATGGCAGGTTCTAGCCCTTGCACGTCACCCCAGGAGGTCCTCCCAACAAGTCAGGCGACACCCGCATTCCATGTGGGGCGCCATCTTCCACATCGGACTTCCCTCTTATCAGAAGTCCACCCAGCAGCAGATGAGTCTATCAAGCCCGGATCATCCTCACCCACCCTGAAGCAATTTTTTTTTTCTATCCTGCCCAGGTATGCTTATCCAGAGACTTACAGACCAGGGGGCAGAGCTGCTAATTGCTCTTCCTGTGCCCAGCCGCTCACAAGGTGCCCGGAAGGGATGGCGGGTTCTAGCTTGGGACGCCACCCCAGCAGGGCCTCCAAACAAGCCAGATGACACCCCAATCCATGAGGGCCGCCTTCTTCCACATCGGACTTCCCTCTTGTCAGAACTCCACCTAGCAGCAGATGAGTCTATCAGAGCCAGATCATCGACACCCACTCTGCAGAAGTTTTTTTCAATCCGGCCCAGGTATGTTGATCCAGAGACTTACAGAGATGGGGCAGTGCTTCTAATTGCTCTTCATGTGCCCATCTGGGTACGAGCACCCGGGAGGGATGGCGGGTTCTAGCCCTGGCCAGCCACACCATCAGGGCCTTGCAAAAGGCCAGGCGACCGCCCCCTCCATGAGAGCCACCATCTTCCATATCTGACTTCCCTCTGGTCAGAACTCCACCCAGCAGCAGATGAGTCTATGACAGCCTAGATCATCGACACCCACCCTGCAGCAGTTTTTTTTTCAATCCGGCCCAGGAATGCTCATCCAGAGACTTAGACACATGGGGCAGAGCTGCTACTAACTCTCCTTGTGCCCAGCCACTCACGATGTGCCCTGGAGGGAAAGCGAATTCTAGCCCAGGCCCGCCACTCCAGCAGGGCCTCCCCAACAAGCCAGAAGACCCCCCCCACTCCATGAGGGCCGCTGTCTTCCACATCGACTTCCCTCTTGTCAGAACTCCACCGAGCAGCAGATGAGTCTATCACAGCCCGAATCATTGACACCCACCCTGCAGAGGTTTTTTTTCGATGTCTCTCCGGTATGCTGATCCAGAGACTTACATACATGGGGCAGAGCTGCTACTTGCTCTCCCTGTGCCCAGCCGCTCACGAGGCGCCCGGGAGGGATGGCGAGTTCTAAGCATGGCCCCCAACCCAGCAGGGCCTCCCAACAAGCCAGGCGACCCCACCAACTCAATGAGGGCTGTCATCTTCCTCATCAGACTTCCCTCTTGTCAGAACTCCACCCAATAGCAGATGAGTCTATCACAGGCTGATCAATCATACCCACCCTGCAGAGGTTTTTTTTTTTTTTTTAAATCTGGTAGAGGTATGCTTATCCAAAGACTTACAGACATGGAGTAGAGCTGCTATTTGCTCTCCCTGTGCCCAGCTGCTCACTAGGTGTCCGGTTGGGATCGCGGGTTCTAGCCCTTGCCAGCCACCCCATCAGGGCCTCCCAACAAGACAGACGACACCCCCCCACTCCATGAGGGCTGCCATCTTCCACATCGGACTTTCCTCTCGTCAGATCTCCATCGAGCAGCATATGAGTCTATCCAGCCCTTATCGACACCCACCCTGCAGCAGTTTTTTTTCAATCCGGCCCATATATGCTGATCTAGAGACTTACATACATGGGGCATAGCTGCTACTAGCTCTCCTTGTCCCCAGCTGCTCATGAGGTGCCCTGGAGTGATGGCGGTTTCTAGCCCTGGCATGTCACCCCAGCAGGGCCTCCCAAGAAGCCAGGCGACTCCCCCACTCCATGAGGGCCACCATCTTCCACATCGGAATTCCCTCTGGTCAGAACTGCACACAGGAGCAGATGAGTCTATCACAGCCCGGATCATCGACACCCACCTTGCAGCAGTTTTTTTTTCAATCCTGCCCAGGTATGCTGATCCAGAGACTCACAGACCTGGGGCAGAGCTGCTACTTGCTTCCCCATGCCCAGTAGCTCACGAGGCTCCTGGGAGTGATGGCGGGTTCTAGCCCTGGCCCACCACCCCAGCAGGGCCTTCCAACAAGCCAGACGACCCCCCCCACTCCAGGAGGGCTGCCATCTTCCACATAGGACTTCGCTCTCTTCAGTATCCACCCAGCAGTAGATGAGTCTATCAGAGCCCGCATCATTGACACCCACTCTGCAGAACTTTTTTTCAATCCAGCCCAGGTATGCTGATCCAGAGATTACAGACATGGGGCAGAGCTTCTACTTGCTCTCCCTGTGCCCAAAAGTTCACGAGGCTCATGGGAGTGATGGCGGGTTCTAGGCCTGGCCCACCACCCCAGCAGAGCATCCCAACAAGCCAGACAACACCCCACTTCATGAGGGCCACCATCTTCCACATCGGACTTCCCTCCCTTGAGAACTCCACCCAGCAGCATATGAGTCTATCAGAGCCTGGATCATTGACACACACTCTGCAGAGGTTTATTTTCAATCCGGCTCAGGTATGCTGATCCAGAGACTTACAGACATGTGGCAGAGCGGCTACTTGCTCTCCCTGTGCCCAGCTGCTCACGAGCGCCCGGGAGGGATGGTGAGTTCTAGGAGTGGCCCTGCAGGGCCTCCCAACAAGCCAGACGACTCCACCCACTCAATGAGGGCTGCCATCATCAACATCGGACTTCCCTCTTGTCAGAACTCCACCCAGCAGCAGATGGGTTTATCAAAGCCCTGATCATTGATTCCCACCCTGCAGAGGTTTTTTTTTCTATTCTGCTCAGGTATGCTGATCCAGAGACTTACAGACATGGGGCAGAGCTGCTACATGCTCTCCCTGTGCCAAACCGCTCATGAGGAGCCCAGGAGGGATGGCGGTTCTTGCCCTGGCCTGCCACCCTAGCAGGGCCTCCCAACAATCCCGAAGAACCCCCAATGCCAGGAGGGCCTCCATCTTCCACATAGAATTTTCCTCTCTTCCGAACTCCACCCAGTATAGATGAGTCTATCAGAGCCGCATCATCGACACCCACTCTGCAGAATTTTTTTTTTCAAAGCAGCCCAGGTATGCTGATACAGAGACTACAGACATGGGGCAGAGCTTCTACTTGCTCTCCCTGTGCCCAGCAGCTCACGAGGCGCCGGGAAGGATGGTTGGGTTCTAGCTCTGGCCCGCCACACCATCACGGCCTCCCAACAGGAACAAATCACATTACTAAACATATATGCACCAAATGAGGGGCCGGCAAGATACTTAAAACGACTATTAATAGATGTCAAAGAAGACATTAACAGTAGCACAATAATAGTCAGAGACTTCAACAATGCTTCTTTCCTGTGCTGCCTTTCCCTAAATTGCCCGATGCTACTTAGAGCACCAAGATATTGGTGCTGTCGAGTTTCTTTGGAACCACTGTGAAGCACAAGACCAAGGATTTGGCTAAAAATTAAAACAGTTATAAGGAAAACCAGTGCTGCTTGGCTTTTCTGCTTTTCTAGGAATTTCTGCAATGGGACTTTCAGGGTCCTTGAAGGAATTTCACCCAATAATTAATTCTCTTTAGTGCCTGTTCGCAGACCCGTTTCCAAATTGCAGGTGACGGTGCATCATACCATAAACCACACTTTTATTGCAAGTAAAGGACACGTTTCCATATGTGTGAAATCTCAATTTGTTTCCTTGTATGTAACAATTCCAGGGGTTTCCCTCTGGCAGCAGCACCACTAGAGTCCATTAAGGGCAGGTCCACGTAGGGCACGGCTCTCAAGGTATGTTTCCGAGGGACACCGAGTTTCTCTGGAGGAGGCCTCCCCGTCACCGCCCAGGCTCATCACTGTGCCCAGCTCACCACCCCCCACACACAGATGCACAGGGTCTACCTCTGCTGCTGGACTTCACCCCTTCAGGTCACTCTTTCTGCTTCTGGGGAGCAACTTAACCCTTGATTCTCTTGCTGCAGGGGCTCTAGAAGGTGCATGGGGGTGAGGCGGGTCTGAGGCCACAGTCCCTTTTCGTGCAGGCTGCGGATGGCTCCAATGTCCGCAGGGGAGTGGGGGAGGCATCAGCTCTGCCTTCCAAAGCAGCCCCTAGATACAGCGGGAGACTCAGGGGCTGTATCGCCCGTCCTTCCCTTTAGCGAGCACTCCGAGTTACTGTTCCCTCATCTCCCTTCTCCAACAAGATGGACCCCACAGGCCACCATTGTCCTAGGGGATATAGAACTGTTTATACCTTGGGAGCGTAACACAACAAAATACGCATCTTACAGCACCGAGGAAGAGACCTCCAAGGAACGTGGTTCCGTTGGTGCCTTGAAGCTAACATGGCAGCGTGTCCTCTTCCTGCCAGCCCCCCGGGCTGCTTTATCAGGGCTCTAGGGGCTCACTGGTGGGAATTATGTCGGAACCACTATCCCGGGAACTCCTTCTCTTCGTAGGGATTCAATGGACTCCTCACCCGATGCAGAATTATGGGATCTCCCCTACCCCCATTCGCTTAGAGAGACTTAGGGGTGGGCTGTATATCGCCCCCAACCTTCCCTTTAGTGAACACTTGAGTTACTACACCACTCAGTTCCTTTGCGCATCAAGAAAGACCCAGTGAGCCACCACAGTCGTAAGGGATAAAAGTCAGTTTATTACTCGGGAGAAAGATACAGCATAACTTCCTCAGGAATCTTTGGGCTCTACTGGGACGCAGTTCCGGTACTGTTGCTATGTTGACCCGCACATGGCGGCATTTCCAATTTCTGTGCGCCTACATGGGCAGCCTGATGCAGGGAGGGAAGGGGCTTACCTCTGGGGAAAAGGTAGGGACTACTATGTCTGGGAGCTCCTCCTCTTCACTCAGGGAAAGGGACCCCTCCTCATCGGAGGAGGAATCGTGGGACCCCTTGGGCTTCCTCAGTGGGGTAACTATACAGGGATCCATGTGCCGATGTCTGAGCAGAGGCGCAGCCAGATTGTTAAAGGATTTAGCCCTGTAGAGCCTAGGCTCGGGAAAGCCCTGTCCTCCGGGGGGTCTGCCCTGTCCTCATCCCGGTTACTCGCCATGGACTGGACTGAAGAACAAGTCAGGGCATCGCCCTTGGCTGTCACTGCCCCTCTTTCAGGTGACACTGCGAGGGGGCAGGCTGGACTTGGAAGGGTGTGCATCCTCCGGGATGGTCACTGCGCCCTTCTCTCGGGGGCACGTCGAGGTAAAGTCAGACGAAGACAGCGGGAGGAGCTGGGGTGCAATAGAGAATTGTCAGGCAGGGCCGGGAGGTGGCTGGGGGTGAAGGGGTGTCAGGTTGGGACGTGGATTTGGAGGGAACCCCCTCTCAGTCCAGACTTGTGAAAGAGGCCTGCACTATCTGAAGCAATCCCTTGTAGACGTTGGAGGTGAACGATGGTTGGGATCAAAAGCTTGCCAGGACCGAGGAGGGCATCATGGTGACCAATGGATCTAGAGAGAAATGGGTGAAAGTGGGCACTGCCCTGACCTCTGAGACTCTTGGTGGCATTTGGCTAAAAGTGCCATGCTGGTGCCAGTTCTAGTCTCTGAGAAGACACACAAGATGGGTGTGAAGCCAGGATGAGTGAGTATGAAACCCATCCAGGGAGAGAAACCCCTGGAAATAATGCCCCCTCCTAGGCCCCTCCTCCGTTCGTCCCAATTGACAGGATCTCAATCTCTACCCTGTTCCCATTGCTCTAGGCTCCCCTGGCACACCAGGGCCTTGGAATTGAATCTGGAGGGAAGGCCAGAGAATAGTCTCCTGTCACAGAGCTGGGTGATGCACTGCTCTCTCTAGAATCCAACAGAAGACGGTGAGTCAATGGTCATGGGACTTGTTCCTCTCGGCCCTTTGTAGGTACTTGGGGATTTTCATCCAAGCATTCAAGTCATTCAGTTAACTTCCTCCTAGTTTTTTTTCCCTTAATAATTTTCCAAGACACTAAAGTCGGTTGAATCTGTTTATCAGGGTTACACTCGATATTGCTGGCAAAGCTCTGACAAGGCTCCCCGTTGAACCCGAGAGCCAATACCTCTAGAGCGATGATATTCTGAGAGGAACGACATTCTGTCCTGCTTCAGAATCCCCAAACTCACTGTATCCCTGAATTGACCATACTCAACTAAATTCCTCAGGAGCTCGACCTGTGTAGTCATGTGATGGTGATCAGATGGTGAAATACAGTCGTGGCACAAGAAACATGCGGTGGACAGAACACATTGGAGGAAGGGAAGGAGTAGGACAAGGTTCAGGTGAATGGGGAAGGTATTTTGAGGTTGGGTTGGGAGACAGGGGGTTCTAGTAACATAAACAATATCCATGTATGTTCGGCAGCTTGCCTGAAGCAAATGAGTGCTGAGCAACCAGGCCCTGGATATTTATAGCCCTGCCTTCTTACATCATAAGGGGTCAGAATGTGGGGTAGGGACAGCAGAGTAATGACATCACAGGCCCCACCCACTCGGGGCCCTGAGTTCCTCTGACATACCTGTTCTGCCTTTAGCTCTTCTACTTGGTCTCACAAACTCTTTTTCTATAGACCCTGGCCTTGAATTTATAGAGTATATATTCTCGGTTTATGAGTGGGCAACTGGCCATTTAAATGTGGGCTTTCATTGAGCTGTAGCATTATTCCAGCCTCCATTACCATGTTCAAGCATTCCCGAAGCTCATTGACTCTGAAGTAATCATCAATATCCAATCTTAGACCACGTTGAGGTGTGTGTGCTCATAAATGTGGTCCAAGTACCTGCCTGCCACTAAGCTGCTATCAGAAAAGGTCAGACCAGGCGCTAGAGCCATAGTGCAGTGAGGATGCGCCTGCCATACATGAGCTCAACCAGGGTTGTATACTCCACATCCCTTAATTTCCCCCAACCCACTAGGAGTGACTCGAGCTCAGTGCCAGGAATATTTCCTGAGAAACCCGGGTGGGGTAAACAGACACACAGACACACAGATACAATACACACATACACACACACAAGAGATTTTCTTTACAAATTAAATGAAATGGTGTCATGAAGATTGTTTTGTTGAGATTCAGCTGAAGACCTATCTTTCCACATTCTCGGTCAAAGTCAGCCAGCATTTGTGCTGCTTGGGTCATGTCTGGTGTTATTAGAATGATGTCATTAACGAAGCCGAGGATCTGTAGCTGCCGACCTTCTATCTTCATTACCATTCCTTCCCATTCTAATTGTCGCATGATGTTCTCGAGGGTGGCACTGAAGAGTTTTGGTGAAATGGTATCACCTTGCCAAACCCCTCTTTTGACATTAATGATTACTTCCTTGTAGAATGGTGAGATCCTGGTGGTGAATCCATAATACAGCTCATGAAGGATCTTGATGTATTGGGTTTGAATGCCCTGTTTGACTAGGGCTTCGATGACCACTTCAGTCTCCATAGAATCAAAGGCTTTCTTTAAATCAATGAACGTGAGATAGAGTGGCATCTTGTACTCCCTACAAACATCAATGAGCTTGGTTACCTTTTGGATATGGTTGATTGTGCTGAATCCTTTTCGGAAGCTAGCTTGCTTGCATGGTTTTCCTTTATCTAATCTTCTGCCAATCCTGTTTGGGATGACTCGAATGAACAGCTTATAGATGGCGCACAACAGGCAGATGGGGTGATAGTTGCCAATGTCGTGAATGTCTCCCTTCTTGAACAGTAGTACTGTCCTGCTGGTTTTCCATTGGGAGGGCACCTTGCATTCGTACAGGCAACATGTGAAGAGCCGAGCTATTGTATTGATGAGTACTGAAGGCAGATTCTTCAGGCTTTCGGGTCTGACTTTGTCTGAGACTGGTGCTGTTCCCTTCTTTACTGACAAAATAGCATGTCAGATTTCAGAAGAGAGAACCTTGAGTATGACATATCTATCGTGTGGAATTTGGTATGTGGGCAGGTGGATGTGGCTATCAAAGAGATCTGAGTAGAAGTCATGGATAATCTTCTCCATTGCCTTTCTGGAAGATGTAATCGATCCATCAGGACGTCGGAGGCAGTCATCTTAGTCTTATAGTTGGCGAAGGACAAGCAGGTGTTGCAATTGCTTTTTCCCGGCTTCTGCTGCATCTTCCAGTATTTATCCTCTTCTCTATTTGAGGTCTTCCTTTATCGCTTCTCTGCACCATTTAGCAAGCTTGGACGTTAGCATTTGGTCACCTGAGGCTCGCACCTTGCCAAGTTGGTGAATGAGCTCGAGAGTTTCTGAAGAAATGCATCCTTTTGTGTCTTTCTCTCAGCATCCTTCGCACAATCATGGAGGTGCTGAACCAGTTGTTTGTATTCTTCATCGATGTCCTCAATGATTGTATCTTCCCATGTTGCTGCAATGGTGCCAAAGAGTTCCCAGTTGGTGGTTGTTCTGGGAGTTCTCTTCTTGAATTTTGCAGCCTTTTCTCCCTGTTGCTTGAAGTAGAATTTTTCACGAAGGAGACAGTGGTCCAATCCTGTTTGGAATTTGGGGACAACAGCAACATTGGTCAGGTAAAATCGTCGATTTAAGATGATGTGGTCAATTTCATTGTGGTACTCTCCACCAGGAGATTCCCCTGTCCAAAGTTTTGCTTCAGCCTTCTGGAACTGTGAGATCCCATGAATGGTCTTGGTGGACATGATGAACTCAAATAGTCTCTCACCCTGTTCGTTCTATTCTAGGCCATGGGTCCTGATGTTGAGTTCTTCAGTGATCTTCTCAGTCCTATCTTGGCATTAAAATCACTGACTATGATCTTCTAGAAAGTGTGATCTTTTTTTATAGAACTCCTCTAGTTCCATGTAGAATTTCTCAATTTCATCTTCCTTGTATGTGGATGTTGGTGTGTAGACTATAAAGATAGAAATTGCTGGCAGTGGGCCACATCTCTTCAAGTGTAATCATCCTATCCTGTTAGGCATTCAAATGAATCAATGTTGACGGCTATGTTCGTGTTGACAAGGACAGCAATGCCACTGATGCCTCTTTTGTTGCATGTTCCAAGGAACAATTCTTCTTCGGTGTGAAATACAGTGTAATGCAACTGATGCCTCCTTATCTCAGTCAGACCAATGATGTCATACATGATCTTTTGCACTTGCACCATCAGATCCTCGATATGTGCATCCGATGCCTGTGTACATGCATTGACAGTCATTTTAGTCCTCTTTGTTTTGGCAGCCTAGGTTGGCCATGAAATTTTATCAGGCACTACTTATTCGCCTTTCTTACTGGGGCCGTATTAAGGGCTCTTTCAGGGTCAGGAAAATAAACATTTTTGTTACTGGATTTGGCATATGGAATACACATCAGACAGCTTGCCAGGCTCTGCTGTGCAGGCTCTATACTCTCAGTACCTTGTGGGGCTCTCTCAGAGGGGTGGGTAGAATATTCATGGTAATTTGGAGGTAAGTCATTCGACCGCCATAGCGGCTGCACACAACAGGGAGGGCTGGTATCTGCTCTCTTGGGTGTATCTGCGTCTGTGGCTCAAGCATTCCTGGGCTTAAAATACTCTCCTCTGAAGGGCAGGTCTCTGAAGGGTGGGTCCTTATAGGCTGGGTTTCTGACAAGCCGGCCTGGACACTGGCTTAATCTCTTGGGTGGAGATCTTACGAGCTGCGGAATATGGATGGTGAAGATCGCTGCCTGCAAGGTGTGGGTGTTCCTCTGGTTTCTTTGGAGGCTCTATCTGGATAGTAGACTCGGCTCGGAAGTGGCTCTCATGGTCCGTGGAATGCAGGGGGTTCAACAGGGAAAGCTGATATCTTCTCTGCTGGGTGTATCTGCGTAAGTGATATGAAAGAATAATAAAACTATTAAACCTTTCTAGTGAAAGGTTAAAGGTGTCAACTACCACATTTATATTTTATTACAGTACTGTCATTATGAAACATTTGGGGCATAGAAGCATATTTATACATGAACTTAATTGAGAGCTCAGAAATCAGTTCTAAAATGTGTGCTTAACAAAGGTATGATAATTAGGCCACATCCAGAATACACGGAGAAAAACAATCACAGAGGAAATAATGGAAAAGGTCCTCAGTTACATCAGGTAAAAGAAGTAAGTTTAGGACCAGAGGCAGTACAGGGGTTAAGGCATTTGTTTTACCTACATTCAAAGCCAGCTAGAACCCTCACACTGCATTTGTCTCAGGAGTTAGCCCATAGTACAGACCCTGAGCTGAACATAGCATAACTCTGAGCACACCAACTGTGGCCAAGCATTTGTTAAAAAATGGAAATCAAAGTGATTGTGTGAATATAAGAGGATCTGAATAAACAATTTTAGCAAGAAAACATCTATAAACGAGTGGATAACTTAAGTGATAATTCACATCAGAAATCATTAAAAAAATCCCAGAAAGAGACACAGTGGTTTCACATAGGTTAGAGTAGTATTAAAAAGTGACCTATTTGCTGTGTGTGAAAGTGAAGAAATTTGACAGACAGGGAATTTGATAGGAAAATTAATCAGCTCCAAGAAAGAAAATGAAAAAAAAGAACCTCATCATTTCCAGTACAGCACTAAACAATATTGAAAGTTTTCTTTCCAGTATTTCAAAAAATATGTGAACAAATTGATAAACCAAAGTTTTTCTTACATGTGTTAGAAAAGTAAAACCAGTTGGAAAAACAAAATAACAAAACGTGGAAAGATGGGAATTTTAATAGGCAGAAATCCCTGAACAGAAACCTATAAAGCAGGCAGTATTGGATTTTAAAAACCTAGAGTATAATTAATTGATAAAATTCTAAAGAATCATTGTGGTAACTGCTTGTTTAATAAATCAGATGAATTTCATAAAAAAAAATTCTACAGTTCTGTTAGTGTAGATCTTACAGCAGCTCTATCAAACGATAATCAGATAATCCTCTCTTAGGAAAATGAAAAAAGAAGCATTTGAGTTACCCCAAGTACTCTACATTCTCTTCCCCATATTTCTTTTCTTTTATTCTTCCTCTTTCACTCTTCCTTCCTTCCTTCCTTCCTCCCTCCCTTCCTCCCTTCCTCCCTCCCTCCCTTCCTTCCTTCCTCCCTCCCCTCCCTCCCTCTCCTCCCTCCTTTCTTTCCTTCTCTCTTTCTTCCTTTCTTTCCTCTTCTTTCTTTCTTTCTTTCTTTCTCTCTCTTTCTTTCTTTCTTTCTTTTCTTTCTTTCTTTCTTTCTTTCTTTCTTTCTTTCCTTGCTTTCTCTATATCTTTTCTTTAACAATTTCTTTGCAATTTATTTGGAGATAAAAAGGGCCAGAGATATAATACAGTGGGCAGGGCATTCGCTTTTACATGTGGCCTATCTGGGTTTGACCCCTGGCACTCCATATGGTCTCTTGAGCCCTGCCAGTTGTACTCCCTGAATGTGAACCAGGAGTAAGCCCTGAGGATCACTCTGTGTGCCCCACACACCCAGTCTGCAGTTGACATCTTAAGGTCATATAATTCACTTTGAAAAATCATTTTGAAAGAACTACTTTACTCTCTTTCTAATGTTTTGTCTCCTTTGAAGATTACAGGCTTAAGAGATAGAAATAACACTGAGCTTTATGTTGAAGAGGAGGGATAAATTTGCAGTCTACAAGTATTATGTTTGTAAATTTCCAAATTAATGAAATATTCTTTGCTCTTGACAACTCTGCAGCAAAGGAAAAAACAGGCGAGGAGCAGTACTTATTTCAACTGCGGGGACCCAATCAAAAAAAAGAAATGTGAGAACATTTTATATCACATTAAGTTGAGACACATGCTCAGCTTAATATATAATAAAATATATATTATAAAATATAATATATAAATTTGTGCAAATTGAACAGAAATGTAAAATTATATTTAAAGAAGAACATAAATTTTCTTGTGGGTACTAAACAGCTCTGGAAATTAAAGGTCAACATTTAACAATCCAAGTCAGGTGACTTTATCTAACATGTCTCATAGATTGGTGTATACAATTTCACTAAAAACTTAAGAGGGGATCTAAATGAAGCTTCACATGTATTGCTATGATATGCTCCATTAAGTGGCATGTTTGGCCAGTCTTACTATATCTGATTTCTTATTTCTTAGCCTTGAGGCTCTGTATCAGATGTGGCATCACCAAGTTATTGAGTTCAAAAAACCTTAATAATAGGGATTTGTTTATAAAATTAAGACCTTGATTTTCTAAGAAGTAGAATTGTCTCTACCTGTTTCTTAATGGGATGGAAGAAAGAGCTCACACAAGATGACAAATACTCTGTCTCTGAGCTAGATCCCTGATCTTCTGAAGACTTTTTTGTGTGAATGTATCCTAGGGCTTTAATTCTTCTCAGAATGAGTAAATCTTGTCTGTTATTTTCTAACTCTATATTTCTACTTTATTAAGAGATTTGATAGTTTGATGGCACATAGAGTCTATTCCCTGAGATTCTACTTGCCATAAACTTAATGCTGGAAGCAGTTGAGGTGTTAACTGCCCCAGTGGTACCCACTGCAAGCACATAAAAGAGTCACATTATGAGTGGATACTATTTATAATCAGCAAACTTTTCGTTTTCATTCAAAAAGTTAGAAATGAGGCTTTAAAATGAAAGATTAGGCCCCTGAGGCCAAAATGCTTTAAATTAAACATAGATTTATATAAAGGACTGAATTCTTCATTCTTAATTCTTCAATATCTTATAACTTTCATTTACAAGCTATGTGATGTTCTATAAGCTAGCTCTCTGAGTTTCAACATTATTTCAAAAAAGTGCTTTTATTTATAGAATTATTTTGTAATTAATTTTATCTTAGGAACTGTGATTTACAATATTGATAATGATAAGATTTTTTGCACAAAATATGCCACCAAGTAGTTTAAAAATTGAATTTTTCAATGATCCCCCAATAGTATTTTACTTCTCAAGAACAAGAAACTTAAGTGCATATATCTGTGTAGGTGAAATATCTCGAAATTATGGCTAAACTTAAAATTTTGGCTTATACATTTTTAAAGTGAAAACACTTATAAGTTGAATTTGTACTGTATATTTTATATGACTAAACACATAATGGTATTGTATAATGCTTCATGTCTATAGTCAGCATTGATGGATACTTAGCATAGTGCTTGTCATTGAGAAAGAAAATGGTGATATGAATCACACAAATATATTGATTAGAAATATTTTATAGACATATGCGAATTTTCTCAGATGGTGTATTGACTCTAGAGAGTGCAAGAGCATAGCAGCTGTGGAGAAATGCATTAGACTATCATCAGTAGCTCCAAATCAAAGAATAGCTATTACTCACCTAAAAATAGTGTTAGTATTTTTGTCTGGGAGTGCAATTTTCATAAGAAACTGTTGTGAGAGTACCTGAAGCAACAGAAAACTGGTGATTTTCATTGCTATAGAAATGTGTATATTTATCAGAAGTCAGTTTGGCCTTGATCTCCTAGCTATTGGTCTCCTGGCAGATAGCTGGAAAAGAGTTGCCACCATTTACCAAAAAAAAAAAAACCCTTCCAATTGAGGGAACTCAAATTGGATAGGCCAGATCATGTCAGACTAGGGAGATCTAGTATTGCAGTAGTAGTGTGTATAAATCCAGATTATGACAAACAAGTGTTGATATCACCAGTAAGGTCGGATCCTGAGCAAGTAGAACACCTGCAAAGGTCTAGTACAGCATCCACAAAGAAGCCTTGAGGAGTCACTCTGGGGGAATAGCACCACTTTATTAGGTGCAACAGGGATATTTAAGCTGGGGAAGAGTAGGGTGTAAATTCTGTGTCAGTCAATCAGGTAGAGGGATTTATACGTGTGTGTGTGTGTGTGTGTGTCCTTAATCCTAATCATGTAGAGTGTGAAAGGGATTAAAACAAGGTGTGTGCATAATGTGCTTAGCTACAAGTGACATAAAATTCTTGTTTTATAGAAGACGAAGTTAAGGAAAAGAGCAGTGCCTTACTAGTTAGTGACCAAATTGGGATAAGAATTTTAATATTATTTGAGTATCCGTTTCCTTACATTTATAAACAGGGGAAAATTAAGTATACCAAACTGTACTGAAATAATATGGATTACAATCCAAAACAAATTATGTCAAGGACCTTTAGAGATAGTACACCAACTAGGAGATGCTTGCCTTAGGATGTGATTGACATGGGCTCAATTCCCAGAACCCTACATGGTCCCCATGCCCATTAAAGAATGACCCTTAACTGTAGAGCCAAGATTAAGCCCTGGGATAACATAAGGTGGTTCCAATAAAAATAAAACACATTATATCAAATATTAAGAGTTTCCATTGAGGATAAATTGTCTTTCTTTATATTTTCCTAATTATACAAAATTTTTGCAATCAGCTTGTCTATAGAGAAAAAAAAAGTTTTGCTTTTATTTCATTTTAAAAAGATTTTTAGCTGACTTTTATTTTGTTCTATTAATAGTCTCAAAATAGGATATATAGAGATAAAATATGCTAGAGACTATTATTGCATCATAGTATTAAAAATATAGCTATGCTGTTGACAGAATTTTTGAAATACATAGAATTCAGGTAATGTATTATTTTTCCTGTCTTAAATTACTTTTCAATTTCTATAGTTTATTTCTTAAAAAGTGGAATATTAGTTTTATTGACTAAAGCATAGTGTTACTCATTAATTTAATGTCACATTAGAAGAAATGTTGAAAAGGAGTAGAAATGAATCAAACTCTATGTTCTACTTTAAGTTTCCTTTTGTATATTTTATGTGAATTAGTAATAAAATACAACGTAAATCTTGTGAAAGGTACTCAGGCTGAAGGAAAAGGCAATATTTATGCTTCCTTGTTTTGTTATTAATGGGAAAACTCTAGCTTGTTTCACTTATGTCTGGATTATTTAAACAGATGAATTGGAGCACTATAAATATGTATGTGACTGACAGTATGGATAAATAACTCCAGTACAGTGACAATTATTATCCATATTATTTTTCAGTTGAGCAGTTTTATCTCAATAGTGAGACATTTTAAATTATAGTTATGTTTAAATATAGTTTATGATATATAGTTTAAATATATAGTTTATATATGAATAAACATATACAATTATAAATATAGTTTAAATTAATTATGCTTAGCAATAAAAGTAATCCAATACTATTTAGGATTTTTTTTATAAAAAGTAAGCAGTGAGAGTGGTGAATGATAGAATGTATTCTGTTATTCTGATTATTTTTTGTCACACATAAATGTAAGTATTTATCATCACATATATGCATTTGGATCATATATTAGAATCATTTTGATGTATTTTAGTAAAGATAATGTTTCAAGTTTGAGGCATATATTGATCTTAGTATCAACAAAAGATTTTGTATCAACAAAAGTGTTATAATCCTGATTGCTCGAATTGCATTACTTAAAAAAACAAATAATTTCTGTGTCCTTACCACCTCTGTGCTTCTCCCTCTCCCATTCCTCCCCAAAATGTCTAGGGAAGTCTCATACTATATTTTTAAATTGTCCTACAAGTGAATGCAGCCGTTATATATCTGTCCTTTTCCTTCTGACTCATATCAATATTCCGATGAAGGTAGGCTATTCTCTTCCTCCGTTTTCGAAGATGCTGATTACTTTTTAAATATGTGGTGTGCGTCATTTATTTTCATTAAACCATAATACACGGCAGAGCCTGGCAAGCTACCCATGTCGTATTTGACATGCCAAATACCAGTAACAATTATGAACCTCATTCCCATGACTTGATGGAATGGTTTGAGGCTCTTTAGGTTCCTGGAGCGGGCAGATGCCCTTGGGCTATCTCCCATGTGCCAGGACATATTGAGATGTTATTGATGCCTGCTCAATCAAATCGATGATCTACTGGAAGACAGTGATACAGTGATAGTACAAAAGTTAAGACATTGGACAGCGAAGGGTGGGAAGAGAAATGGAAATAATGGGACAAATGGGTATCAGGGCATTAGTTATATCATTGGTATGAGAGGTAGAGCCATATATCCAAAACACAGACTGAACAGACTTGAAAATATGAGATCTAAGCTGTATCTACTGAAACTCTGCAATGTGCCTGTCAAGTTAACAGGTGGGGATGTGGTGGGGTCTGGGGTAGAGAAGAAACATGGAAACACTGGTGGAGGGAAGTTGACACTGGTGGTGGGATTGGTGCTAAATATTGTGGGCATAAAAGTCAGCTATCAATAACTTTGGAAATCACAGTTCTTTAATTTAAAAAGAAAAAAACATTAGTGATGCTGTCAACATAACAAATTAACATGTATGCAAAGAACTCTTGGGGAAGTGGCTATAAAATGAGAGAGAATAAATAAAATTGCATTTTGGCACCATTATGGAAGAGGCTGTTGCTAGCAGTATTCCAGCTAACGAGGAGGGGTGTATACTTACTAGGTCAAGTCACTGAAGACTCCAGTAGGGCTCAGATACTAAACATTTAATTAATGTTCTAGAATGTGGGAATATAAACCAGAAATGAGGTTATCTTGAATAGTGTCAAAGCTGTCTATTAAACTGCCTAGGATGCTAAGCAGTTTCTCACCATTTCTTTGTTGTATTTCTTTTCAAGGTTTTTCTGTACAGCAGACACTGTCTTATAAATAATATAATCAAGATACTTGGAGGCCTTTAAAACATTGAATAAATCTATGAAATCTAAATATCTATAAAATATAATATCTATAATATTTATAATATATATCAAACCTAAAAGGAGAATCTAGATAAAATTTTATCATAAAAAAGCAAAGCTAATATACTTAAAAACTATAGAACTCACTTAACTTTTAGGTATAAATTCGTATTGTTAGGTTTTAAGGAAATAAAACAATAAACTCTGCTTTGTGTTTTATGGAACTTTGAAGTGAACTAGAAAGTTTGAGACTCCCAAATAGATTTGTGGTTTACTTTTACATAAAACCCTCCCCACCTCACTTTTTTTTTGTTTCTATAGTATTGATCTAATTCTGTATCAGCAGTTTCAGCCAAATTAGTAACAGAGCTACTATACAACTTAAAAACATTCAGAAGAGGTTATAGGATATACATCCCAGCTCTGCAGGAAGCAGTTCCAGAAAACAAGACTTTAACCTCTAAGATCTAATTCCATTGCTACGAAGTGATTTATGATGTTGCAATGATGGCTCCCCCGTGTACATAATTCCAACACCACATCCAGCACCTTCCTTTCCCAAAAAATCAGTTTTAGGAAGGATAAGAATCAGGGTGATAATAAACTCCCTCATGGACTGGTATATATTCAAATGAAGAATTGTGGTTGAAGTTTCTACTTGGTAATTACTAAAGACAAGATAAGGAAAACATACTCAACCTTTCCTGAACTAAAGAATTTTTTAGTTTCTAATATCAAATTTATCTCTTAATTTTGCTGACCTAATTTCAAGACCTTGGCCAGAGCACTTAAAATTAAGAAGTATATGGGGCCTTCTTGCATGTGGCCCACCTGGATTCTATCCTTGGTACCTTTTATGGTCCCCTGAGCTGTGTCAGGAGTGATTCCTGAGCACAAAGCCAGGAGTAAGCCCAATGGATGTGGCCCATAAGTAAAAATCAAGAACAAAAAGTAAATTATTAATTAGTCTAAAATCTATGAGGAATGAGGCTCAGATTTGGCACCTCACACTAATCTGGAAATCAAGCTTGTAAATACTTCAGAAAACTTTCTCAAGGCAAAACTGCCTAGCCAAATCCATTAGACAAACTAATCAGGCTCTTTGATTAAAGAGGGTCTCCCCCTGCAAAACAAAAGGGAGGATTCATAGATTCTGCTTACACTCTATTAACCTGCTGCTAAATGATCTTCCGGAGGTCATGAGAATGAGCATGTTCACCTGCTTAGGCTCTGTGCCTCTGATCTCCATTACTCATGAGCTGCCTATATGCCAATTAGGCTTATTAGACCAGCAAGTACAGTGCTTCTAACAATAAGCAAGGGTCCTGCTGTATTGAGTAAGTGGTTTGTAATACTGAGTATGAGAGTCTAAAACCTCTGATCACTATCAGAGACAGTGTTTTGATACTTTCCAACTTGTCTCCAGGGCTCTTGCTCTGTTCCCTGTTATTTTCCTCCTTTACCTTCTTTTTTACCCTATTCTTTCTTTTTTTTATCTGTTTTCCTCTTGAAATATGAAACTCCAATCTAACTTACCATGTTCCGCCAGGTATGTGACTTTATCAACGGGATGGAATACATGCTTTGCCCAAGGTCCAAGTTGAATCTTCAGTACTACATGTCCGTGCTTCTTCACACCATACATTGTGCTCCCTTTCTCTCTTTCACACCTTCAAGTATCACTGGGCCATCTGACCATGCTGCATTCTTGGAGTCAGTATTGATATTCTGTCCTTTGCTGCTTCCCTTGTACTGAGACACAAGCCCTAAGACCCATCTGTTTGCAACTCCCATTGTCCTAGTATCTTGGGTTATTTTCTGGTAAAGATAATAATATTTTTAAATGACTGGTGAGTTTTAAGGTTTGATATTAAGTTAGTTTGAACGTATACTGCATTATTTGTTTTAAAGGAAGAATAATATCAGGTTCCCCCAAGAACTTCTTGGATCATGTTGCATTATAGTTTTTGCACATTTCTGAATGGATTTAAAATTTATTGAGGAGATATTTTTAGAACTTTAACATCTTTAATTCCAACAATATATATTGTTATTCTATATATAGTTATATGCATCCTGCATATATATAACTGTGTGTAGTTATACATTTTCTGTACGTAGTTGAACTGTTGAGTTGGACTAAATTTATGCAAAAAAAGAAAAGAGAAAATAACGAGGAGAAAGAGATTGAGAGAACTGAGAGGGAGAGAACGGGGTGATAAAGAGTAAACTTAGAGAAAATAAATAAAAGCAACAAGATATTTAATAGGGGCTGGGGAAGTTAGGTGGGGGAAGAAGCAATGTCCTATTAAAAAAGGTCAATAGCACTGTGCTTACTTGTGGGAAATCTAACAATAATCCCAAAGTTGGATTGTTTTCCTAGGCAAAGCAGTTTTGCCTTTTAGAATATGGTCAAGCAAAAACATTCTCAGGAAAGAATAGAATGGATAATAGGGTCAGCAAAAATTCACCCAGGAAAGAGGAGTATGAAATAGCTTAAGGGTGCCCGAGTGATAGCCTAACCCAGCGAGTGGGGTGTTTGCCTTGCAGGAAGTTTTGATATCAGGCATCCCATTAGGTCCCCTGAGCACTGTCAGGAGTAATTCCTGAGTGTAGAGCTAGGAATGTAGAGCCAGGAGTAACCCCTGAGTATTGCTGTGTATGACCCATAAAAAGCCCCCCCAAAAAATATAGCTTAGGGCCCTTTAAATGTAGAGGGCAACATAGGCAAGCATAGAATAGGAAATTCTTGTGACTTTATACTCCAAGGGTGCCTAATGGTTGGCTTTGAGATACCCTAGCCTCTGCTCTTCACCTAGCTATTGAAATTTGATGTGCTTACTAATTGTCCTTAGTATTTTTGTCACCTTAAACAATGGCTCACATGTTTGGATTTAGGATAGGGGAGAAACGTTGTACTGAATAAGTGGCCCACCTGTGAGCTCATTTGAGGCTATCCAAACTTTGAACAGACCCTGTGTTGTTGGGTGACACACCCTACTGAGTCTTAGCCTCCAGCTACACTTAGCTTATATGAAGAGCTGGTCCTTGCCTTTGGTAATCTCTGGAGCAGACACAATGGGAGTTTGGGCAGAATTGGACTGATTTCATAATTTTATATGACATACATATTTTTATCATGAATCTCGCTTGCCTAGATCAATATTCTGTTTCCACGGGTCCTTGTGTGGGACATACATGTAGATATCCCAAGAATACTTGGCCACCTTGGATCATCCTTAATGTAATCAATTCTCCTAGTTCAGAGACATGCTTGTGTGCCTCAGGGCAAACTAACATGTTTCTAACTCTAAAGGTAAAACCAAAGTGAATTAGTCTGATGGATTTTGGACCTTAGTGGGAACCAGGGTCTTGGATCTGCTAGCTATATATTCATGATAAAGGTATTAATGCTATTCCTACAAATTACATTCTGAACTGCTTTCTGGTTCAGAGATACAGCCCCTCCTCACTCTGCTAGGGAGTTTTTTTTTTAACATTTTATTATACCACCGTGAGATATACAATTACAATGCTGTTCACGCTTGGGGGTTTCGGTCACACAGTGTTCCAGCACCCCGCCCTCCACCAGTGTCCCCCAGCCACCACCCATGTCCCCAATTCCCTCCCCCTCCCACATACTGCCTAAATGGCAGGTTCTTTATCTCCTCTCCTCTCCCTCTCTCTCTCCTCCTTCTCCCACACACTGTGGGTTGCACTACATACACTTAGAAGCCATCATTTGAGGTTTTTTTTGTCTGTATTTAATGCTCAGTTCTATGTTAGCATCAGAACCTTAGACATTTATTCACACATGTTCCCTTCTCTATCTAAACTAACCTCTGACTCCCACACGCTTGTGGTAATTTCCACTTTCGGTAAGATCACCTAGTATATTTATGTCATGCAAATAAATGCAGTCATTCTATGTCTCTCTCTTTCCTTCTGACTAATTTTACTCAACATGATTCTTTCCATATCCATTCATTTATAGCAAAATTTCATAACTTCATTTTTTTCTGACAGCTGCATAGTACTCCATTGTGTAGATGTACCACAGTTTCTTTATCCAGTCATCAGTTCTCGGGCATACTGGTTGTTTCCCAGGTTCTGGCTATTGTGAATAGTGCTGCTATGAAAATAAAAGTGCGGATTGTGTTTTCGATGTGTGTTTTTGGCTTTCCAGGGTATATTCCCAAGAGCGGTATGGCTGGGTCTGAAGAGCTTCTGCACCTCGAAAGAAACAGTGACCAAGATAGAAAGACAGTCGACAGAATGGGAAAGAATATTCACCCAATAACCATCTGATAAGGGGTTAATATCCAGGATATATCAGGCACTGGTACAAATACATAAGAAAAAAACAGCCAACCCCATTAGAAAATGGGGAGAGGAGATGAACAGAATCTTTGACAAGGAAGAAATCTGCTAGGGAGTTTTTGCCTCTGGGAATCAGCTCTGGCTTTTTTGTGAAGCCTGAGCCAAAGGCCCACTTAAAGATCTCCATTTCAAAAGGGTAATTTACCTGGCTCTCTTGATAGTCCAGCCCAGGATGGGCTGGGCTGGAAGATTTTAGCAGGCTTCTGTCTATAAAATAAACTAGGAGGAAGAAGAAGGGGCCTTTTTGCTTCCTTTGGCTTTTGCTTCTCTCTGTCCTCTCCAATCTCTGCAGGTTCTTAGCTTGTGGTGGCAGCCATCTTGGCTTACAAATGGCCCGGACCAGCCAGAAACCCAGAGTTTGGGGTTTTTCCTGTTCTTGGGTTGTATATCAGAATCTGTGATAGTAAAGTCTTTTAAAACTGCGCCAGATTCCTAAGTTTTCATCCATTCCCCATGGGTTTTGGAGGTAGAAGGGAACTTGTTTCCCAGTATTGTTGGGGATCCCAGTGGTTCCCAACACTGTGTTTTTGTTTCCTTATTGCTTTTCTGTCTCATTATCTGTGACCAGCCTTCACTGAGTGGAGATCGAAATTATGTGACCAGTCTTCACTGAGTGGAGATCGAAATTATGTGACCAATTTTCACTGAGTGAAGATTGAAATGCTAACCTGATTAGCTTTATTGTGGTAAAATGCCCATAAATGGTGACTCCATGTTAGAGCAGAGAACAGAAGGAAAACATTGTAGGGAAATGACCCATGAAATTGCTGAAAAGGGGGAAGTTTCAGGTGTGCCAGCTCTATGGAAATCATGTCAAGGTGAGACAATAAAACTAAACTGATAGGATTCATAATCACAGGAGAAAGGGGCTAAAATATAGTAAGACATGGGAATTCCATTAAGCTTAGAGCAACAACGCGATTACATTTGGGTCATCAGACCACTCCCAAAGTCTACTCCCTTGGCAATGGCCGTAGCAACCTAGGTTGAAGCCCCATATGGGAGTAGCTTGGGGAGAAATCTATAAAAGCCGTCCTGACCAAAGGAAGGCGCATACATGCTGCCTGGGCACACATGCTGCCTAAGCCCACGTGGCCGAGCACATGTGGTGCCCAAGCACGTGTGTCGCCCGCATCTCCTCTTGATGTGTACTCTGTCTCTCACTTTCCCTCCTCCTTCCCTTTCCTAAAACCTCCTTAATAAAACCTGTTTTACTTCACTGCAAATTCTTTTTCTGTGAGGAAGACAAGAACCCTGGAGGCAACCCTTGGTACGGCCTAGGACTGACTTTCCTCTCCTACAAAGAGCAATTCCTCAGTCCAAACTGAGTCTTTGGCTCCCCAAGAAAACTCAGGTGGTGGGATCAACTCCCATGCCTAGAGATCAAGTGGACATCACGTATGTCTTGATGGCCACCGTGTGGGCTGGTGGGGCTCAGGCCCACTTTGTGCAGGGACTCAATGAAGACTTTATCAGTCCTTAGCCTGACCAGCGGGTCCCGGGCGGCAGAGGCGGCTGGGGAGAAAGTGACCATCTCTTTCCCCTTCCCGCCTCACATAAGCGTCCTGTGAGGCCCACCTACATTAGTGCCACAGAGTTAGCCCACCAGTTACTCTATGCTCCCAACAATTTTGAATTGAATGTAGGTGGCCTTATGGAGACAAGTAGCCTGAAAGTTGCAAATGTCTTAGTTTACTTACTGGCAATAAAAAACAAAAGAAGTCTGAGAGATCTTAAGGGAAATAAACCTCCTTACTGAGCAAGCTATTGTTTAAATGGAATGCCGTACTTTTAAAGATTTTTATCATGTCTTTTTTTGTCATTTTTGTGAATCAGCAAAAATATAGCCATCTGTAAACCTTCATGGAGCTGTGGTATAAAAAAGACACTTAATATGATTTCAATTTTCATGGCTTTATGGATATTCAAATTGATATCAACATATGATTCATCCTGGAGAAAGTTTCACGTGTATTGGAGAAGAACGTGTATTTTATTGTGGGGGTTAGAGGGTTCTCTACATGCCAGTTAGCTCCACTTGTCCCGATTCCCCATTTAAGGTTTCTGTTTCCTTTTTGATATTCTATCTGGTGATCTGTCCAGTGATAAAAGTGGTATTTAAAATCTCCTGTGATGATTGTGTTGCCATCAGTTTATCTCCTTGGATTTATTTGAAGTTTCTTTAGAAACTTTGTTGGGACTTCATTTGGGGCATTATGTTAATGGAGTTAAGTTCTCTTGAGGTATTGATCCCTTAAACTGTATGTAATGTATATGCCTGTAACTTATTGCTTTTTTTTTGGCTTGGATATGGTCTGATGCATCATCTGTCAGTATCCTTTTTGACTTGTTTTCCAACTTTTTGCTCTGAGCCAGCTTTTATGGTGAGAGTTCAAGTGTTATCTTGGGCAACAGAGAGTTAGATTGTCTTTCTTGATTTATCCAGGCACTCTCTTCCTTCTGATAGATGATTCAACCTATTGTAATTTAAAGAATTTATTGATATAAAGAGATCTGTTGACATTTTCTCTTGAGGTTTTTGGTCTTTTTGGCCATTAAACTTTTTTTTTATAGAAATCTATTCAGTATTTTTTTGCAGGAGAGGGGTAACACACAGAAGTGCTTTTTTTTGGTAGTTGTTGTTGTTTCTGTTGTTTTTTCAGAATGTCAAATTTAAGTTATAACCTTGAAGGGTATAACTCAGTAGAGGAAGTACCTTTATTTATTTACTTTTTTAATCTGAGAAACTCTAATCTGAGTGATAAACTCGCAGAGTAGATGACTCTAGGTTGTTGGTTATTTTTATTTGGTAATTTACCAGATGAATTTTAATTTATATTTCTTCTACCCAGTATGAAAAGCCCAGAAAAATTAGCCATACATAAACCAACAAGTGGATTCTGAACTAGACAACAAATCTTCTTGTATCCTGGTTTTGAATTGTTCTCACTCAAGAAGTCAGAAATAGATTTATATTATTTATAATTCACCAGACTATGTTTATCAACTTAAATTGATAATGTAGGTATTTGACCCTTTAAAATTATATGTTGAAAAAACAAATCTATGATGTGACTTGGAGGTGGGACTGTTTGGAATATAACTGGTTAAGTATAAGCACTGAAGAGCAGAATTTGTGTGTTTATAAAATAGTTAAGGCAGCTAGCTAGAGTTCTCTTTCCATCCCAAACAAGAATCCAGTGAAAATAAGGAATAGGTTCTCACCAGGAACAAAACCTGTAAGTACCTTGATCTTGGCTTTCCAGTCTCCAGAAACATAGAAATGAATGTTTACTGTGCAATTCTATTATCTGAGAATAATATCTAATATTTAAGAACTGGGAGGCGGAGCTATAGCCCAGCGGGTAGGGTGTTTGCCTTGCATGCGGCCAGCCCACGCTGGCCTGGGGTCCATTCCCGCATCCCATATGGTCCCCCGAGCACCGCCAGGAGTAATTCCTGAGTGAAGAGCCAGGAGTAACCCCTGAGTATTGCCAGGTGTGACCCAAAAAGCAAAAAAAAAAAAAAAAAAGCTAAAAATAAAGAACTAAGAAAATATTCTCTTATGGTATGGGAGGATAACATCATTTATTATATAGAATTTTTTATGAGGAATAAGCTGATGCTGATTAATTCCTAAACTACTGTTAACCATGGACAAGTTTAAGACAGTATCTGATAAAGGTATAGATGTTTATTATAACACTCATCACCTGTCGGGAACGCTGCAGTGGTCCCCGACAGTGTCAGGACAGAAGTTCTCTCCTACTTCCAAGGACGCCGGGAGAACAGATGAAAACTCACGAGTCCGGTGCAGTTCCAAAAATGGCTTTTAATGGTACAAAAGCTCTTCCACAGCAATCCAATATAATGAACAAACTCTAGCTCTGGTCTGAACTTAGAGCATGCAAAAGAGCCTAAGTCTCCCACCAAAGAGAGAGAGGATCTCACCCGAGCTGAGTCCTATCCAGAAGATGGAGCAAAAGGCCAAAGAGCAAAAAGCCAAAAGCCACAAGGCTGAGGAGCCAAAAAGCCACAGGAGCCAAAAGCCGAAAGCTAAAAAGCCCAAAGGTCAAAAGGTGAAGGGGCCTCAAGTCAGTCCCCTTATATACACCAAAGTAATCCAACCGGGAGGGGCATGTCAACAAAGAACTTTAAACAGAGTGTAGTGCCACACCCTATTGCAGGTATAAACAAAGGTTATGCCAAGGTCTAATCCTTTCTACCAAGATTATCTCTTATGTAAAACACTGGAGAGAGGGGGCTGGTATAAAGTAATACATCTTAACTTCATGAGCTTCATGTAATCTAGATGGTACCCACAAGGTCCTTCTTATTATTATCTGCACCAGGGTGATTCTGAGTATCTTGTTCTCGTGTACTGAAAGGGTCACACTCGCCTGCTTAGGGCAAACTAGTATGATCCTTCCTATAGTCTTCCTATAGTCTCAGTGTAGCCAGGGTGGTAGTCTCCTGGTAAATTCTAACTGTCCACGCTGGGTGCAGTGGGTATAAAGAGGAGCTGTGCCCAATCTAGAAAACATAGAAGTCTTAGTAGATGTATAAGTCAGAAGTTATTCAATCAAGGTGACTTCTGTAACTGCCACACCCTCTAGCAGTGTTTACATAGAAGAGAGGTCTCAGAATGATCCTTGATTTAAATAGATTAAGCTGGGAGTGGGCAAAACAACAAAACTCCCAGAATAGCTAAACCTGTCCTCCAACAATCACCAATATCAAAGCAGGTACAGGGTTTTAAGTCATTACCTCAACTTTTTACCATATCAAACTGCTAAAATTGTGTCTTAGTTTTCTCAGATGTAAATGGTAATAAAAGTACCTGTTGTTAAGTTTATTTGATGATGAAAATAAACATAGTAAAGAATTGATATATACAGAGGATTATATAAACCACTGGAACCTTTCAATTGGGAGTCATGAAAAGATTATTTTATGCTTATAATTTTATATACAGGAACTACTTTGGAATAAATCTTAAGTTGAATTTTGCAATGAAGTCATTTGATCACTTGATCACTTGATCACTTGAATCCTGTTATTCATCGATTTGCTCGAGCAGGCGCCAGTAACATTTCCATTGGACTCTATCATGTGCCAATGTAGCCCAATGGCATCTGGTTGGTTCAGGAATATGAAGAGCCTCAAACCGTTCCTTCAGGGTCTTGACAAGGAAGTCTGACCATCTTGTAGGTGGGTGGCCACGTGATCTTTGACATCCTGTGGGATCTAGTCGGTAATGGCTCTAGTCCAGCAGTTGTCTCCAAATCGCATTACATGTCCAGCCCATCTGATTTTCGATGCCTTGGCAAAACGAGACAGCATCCCTGATTCTGAATAGTGACAGAGGTCAGAACTCCGGATTCCTTCTCTCACTTGAGTGAGGCGTGATATTCCAAGCATAGTTCTTTGATTCCTCTCTGGGAGACCCGAATAACATTCTCATCCTGCTTTTGTAGGGCCCAGGTCTCTGAGGCATATGTTAATGCAGGGAGAATGGTGGAGTCAAAGAGATGTTCCTGGAGCTGGAGGTTCTTTGTCCTTTTAGCTATTTCTTCAATGCCTTTGAAGGCATTCCATGCTGCTCTCTTCCTCCTGCGCAGCTCAGGTTTTAGGTCGTTCATCATGTTGATTTCTCGACCTAGGTACACATAACTGCTGCATTCAGAGATGTTTGTTCCATTGAGAGTGAATGGGGCCTCTGGAACTAGTTCATTCTTCATAAACATGGTTTTCTTTAGATTCAGCTGTAGACCTATCTTTCCACATTCTCGGTCAAAGTCAGCCAGCATTTGTGCCGTTTGGCTAATGTTTGGTGTTATTAGAACGATGTCATCAGCGGCGAAGGTGGTGTAGTTGCCGACCGTCTATCTTCACTCCCATTCCTTCCCATTCTAATTGTTGCATGATGTTCTCGAGGGTGGCCCTGAAGAGTTTTGGTGAAATAGTATCACCCTGTCGATATGTCGCAATGAAGTCAAACTCTTAGTATACAAATTCTCAGGCAAGTGTGATGCAGATTGCAACAACCAAGCATATGTAGAGATGGATTTATTTAAAACATTAAAATGGTTTTGTCGTTAAATTCTAGTTCCTAGTAATGACTTATTTCTGAGAACTAATAATTGCTTCTCTTTTTGTCCTCTGAGGTTCATCTTTCATTTAAACTGAAGCAACTTCAGGTCCAGGAAAAAGTAGATATTCTGAAGAATAAAGGAGCAGATTGCTCAGCTTGAAGCAATGTTGGAAAATGTAATTATATAAATTTTACATATATTTGAAAAAGAAAAGCATGCACTTAAAATTAAATATAGTTTGAAGTAAAAGTATTAATATTTATTAATTTTTAATCACCTGGTTCAAAATTTAAGAGCTGTAAAAATGTCTGGTGAATTTCATCCTTTCTATTTTTGACCTGTATTCATTTCTGACTTCTTCCTTTTATAGACAGTAATTTCTATTTTTGGTGTTACTGGTGTATCTTGGAGACTTGCTGCTATGTATTAGTACATTTAGAGGTATTTTATTGCGTTTCTTAGTGCCATAATATTTCATTAACTTTTTTCATAATTTTATTTAGCCAGTTTCAAATTGTACATTTAAATGTTTTATACTATTTCACTACTATAAGCGAAATATCTCATTGTAATAATTTTTTTGTAAAAGATCTTCTGTATGATCATAGCTTTAATATGAATTACTAACAGTTATTTACAGTAGAATTGCTATTGGAATTCAGGCATATTTAAATTTTGCTTAATGCTGCCAAACTGTCATTCATAGAGCTGCAAGTATACCAGCTTACATGCCAATTGGAAATGCATCAGAATTCTTCTGGAACCCTACCAGTACTGATTTCTTAGTACAGAGTCGAGTATAAGCCCTGAGCAAAACCAGGTGTGACCAACAAATCTAAAACACCAAAACAAATAGAAGCAAACAAAAATACAACAGAATTCTTTGAACTAATTAGACTTATTAATGTCTACTTCAAACATTTTTTTTCTTCTTCTACAGCTTGAGTTGAAATTCTAGAAATGAGAGAGTTGGGGACAATGGAATGAACACTTAGAATATACAAGCCTGTGGTCATCCATTTCCCTGTCCACATCTACAGAGACAGTCAAGTTTGATTTGGTCTGTATTCTCCATAGCATGGTGACACTATTTGGTCATGTACAGGGATGTCGGGGAACGTCGCCAGGGTCCCCGATAGTGTCAGGACAGAGGTTGTCTTCTACCTCTGAGGATGCCTGGAGAAAGATGAAAACTCACGAGTCCAGTGCAGTTCCAAAAATGGCTTTTAATAGTACAAAAGCTCTTCCACAGCACTCCAATATAATGAAAAACTTTAGCTCTGGTCCGAACTTAGATCATACAAAAGAGCCTAAGTCTCCCACCAAAGAGAGAGGATCTCACCTGAGCTGAGTCCTACCCAGAAGAAGCAAAAGGCCAAAGAGCAAAAGGCCAAAGCCACAAGCCAAAAGCCGCATGGAACCAAAAGCTGAAGGCTGAGGAACCAAAAGGCAAAAGGTCAAAAGTGAAGGGGCCTCAAGTCAGCCCCTTTATATACACCAAAGTAATCCATCGGGAGGTTGTCATGCCAACAAAGAACCCTAAACAGAGTGTAGTGCCACACCCTATTGTAGGTATAAACAAAGGTTACACCAAGGACTAATCCCGAGATGATCTCTTATGTAAAACACTGGAGAGAGAGGGGCTGATATAAAGTAATACATCTTAACTTCATGAGCTTCATGTAATCTAGATGGTACCCACAAGGTCCTTATTATTATCTGCACCAGTGTGATTCTGAGTATCTTGTTCTCATGTACTGAAAGGGTCATACTCGCCTGCTTAGAGCAAACTAGTATGATCCTTCCTATAGTCTTCCTTTAGTCTCAGCGTAGCCAGGATGGTAGTCTCCTGGTAAATTCTAACTGTCCCACGTTGGGTGCAGTGGGTATAAAGAGGAGCTGTGCCCAATCTAGAAAACATAGAAGT
>JAJIBD010033682.1:0-28377 GCA_021461705.1 Cryptotis parvus | reverse complement strand
ATCAGAATGCCATGGAAGTCTGTGTAACATCAAAGGGATGAAGAATCTAATCAGTAGAGTCAGATTCAAGTGTGTTACATAAAAATTTTTGGCAAATTAAAAATTGAAATTAGGAGCCAGAATGATAGCTCAATGGGTAGGGCATTGCCTTGCACACTGACAACCCCAGTTTGATCCCTGGCATCCTATATGGTCCCCAATGCACTACCAGGAGAGATTACATGCTTTCTATGACTGCTTTAATGGACTTTTTGGCCACTTTTATTTTTTTTTTTTGGGGGGGGGGGGTTACAGTTAAATGGTTACAGTAGTGAAAGTTTATCTGAGTGTTCAAGGTTACTGTACCCCCCCACTAGTAAATGCAACCACTTTCAATCCAGGATCCATAGAATGGGGTTTAATTACCATTCAAATATAGGCGACAGCAAGGGAACAGGACAGAACAGACGTTCGCATTCAAAACACTCAAAAGGTCAGATCAGAGTCTCTGTGCACAATCCATACAGTCACTATCACTATCTTCCCGTTCATCATCTATTTGCTCGAGCAGGCACCAGTAACATCTCCATATGTCCTGTCTCATGCTAGTAGAGCCCAAAGGCATCTGCTTGCTCCAGGAATATAAAGAGCCTCAAACCATTATATTAGGTCAAGGGAATGATCCAATATAATTGTTACTGGTATTTGGCATATCAAATACGACACGGGCAGCTTGCCAGGCTTGCTGTGCGGGAGGCATACTCTTGTAGTCACCTCTAAATACAGCATTTATTGATGAACTATGTGGCTGCTTGCGGCCACATGAGCCGGGCTGTGATAGGCTCTTCTGCTGGGTGGAGTTCCAAGAGAGGGAAGTCCGGATGTGGAAAATGGCAGCCCTCATGGAGTGGGGGTTGTCTGGCTTGTTGCGAGGCTCTGCTGGAGTGGCAGGCCAGGGCTAGAACTCCACCATCCCTCCCAGGTGCCTCGTGAGTGGCTGGGCACAGGGAGAGCAAGTAGCAGCTCTGCCCATGTCTGAGAGTCTCTGGATCAGCATACCTGGGCTGGATTGAAGAGAAAACTGCTGCAGGGTGGGTGCCGATGATCTGGGCTGTGATAGTCTGGTCTGCTGAGTGGAGTTGTAAAGAGAGGGAAGTCTGGATGTGGAAAATGGCGGCCCCAGGGAGTAGGGGGGGTCATCTGGCTTGTTGTGAGGCTCTGCTGGCGTGGTGGACCAGGGCTAGTGCCTACTGCAGCTGGGTCTGGCTGGCGTTGTCCGTGGCCGCGTCCAACCCGTGCAACAGGTGATGAGCAGCGTAAACAGCAGCAGCAGCTCGGGCGCCAGGAGCACCATCCTCTTGAGGCTCACGGCTTTAGGACCCGGCACAGCAGGCGGCAGCGGTGGAGGCACCGGGGGGAGGAGGTGTCTCGAGCCGGGGCCCGGCAGCTAGGCTCCCACCTCAGCCACTGCCGGGACCCCGCTCCCTGAGCCAGTGAGGCTGGCACTAGGCACGGCCACCCACACGGGGCCTGGGGAGCAGGTGTAATTTCTGAATAAAGTTCAAAGTCACTAAGTTGCTCAGAGCATGACACAGTTGTCAAACAAAACAATACAGTACAAACTCTCTCTCCTACCTTTCCGATCCAATGAAATAAAAGCTACCACTAAAATCACCACTGTACAGTAATGCATCACTTGATCACTAGATCACTAGACATCCCGTTATTCATCAATTTGCTCAGTGGGGCCAGTAACGTTTCCATCTGACCCTATCACGAGACAGTGTAGCCCAATGGCATCTAATTACTTTAGGAATACGAAGAGCCTCAAACCGTTCGTTCAGTGTCTTGAAGATCTGACCATCTTGTACGTGAGTGGCCACGTGATCTTTGACATCCCGTGGGATCCAGTCAGTAACAGCTCTAGTCCAGCAGTAATCTCTAAATCGCATTACATGTCCAGCCCATCTGATTTTTGATGACTTGGCAAACCAGACAGCGTCCCTGACTCTGGATCTTCAAGGGAGGTCAGAACTCCGGATTCCTTCTCTCACTTGAGTGAGGCATGAAATTCCAAGCATAGCTCTTTTGATTCCTCTTTGGGAGACCCGAATACCATTCTCATCCTGCTTTCGTAGGGCCCAGGTCTCTGAGGTGTATGTTAATGCAGGGAGAATGGTGGAGTCAAAGAGATGCCTGGAGCGTCTTTGTCCTTTTAGCTATTTCTTCCATGCTCTTGATGGCATTCCACCAGTCTCTTCTTCCTGCGAAGCGCTCAGGTTTTAGGTCGTTCATCATGTTGAGTTCTCAACTTAGAACTTGGTGGTTCATCATGTCCACCCAGACCATTCATGGTAACTCACAGTTCTAGAAGGCTGAATCGAAACGTTGGACATGGGAATCTCCTGGTGGACAGTTCCACAATGGAAACTGACCACATCACATTCAATGGACAGTTTTGCCTGACCAATGTCTCTGTGCGTCCCAAAATTCCAAACAGGATCAAAGTCTCCTTCGTGCAAAATTCTACTTCCCGCAATGGGGAGAAAAGGCTGCAAAGTTTAAGACGAGAACTCCCACAATGACCACCACCTGGGAACTCTTTGGCACCATTGCAACAACATGGGAATATGCCATCATTGATGACATTGATGAAGAATACAACCGACTGGTTCAGCACCTCCATGATTGTGCGAAGAATGCCAAAGAGGGGAGAGAAGATGCCTGTCTTCAAAAACTCTCAAGCTCATTTGCCAACGTGGCAAGGTGCAAACCTCAGGCAACCAAATGCTAACGTCCAAGCTCGCAAAGCAGTGCAGAGAAGCCATAAAGGAAAACCTCAGAGAAGAGCAGAAATACTAGTTGATACAGCAGAAGCTGGGAAAAGCATTCACAATGCCCGCCTGTCCTTCGCCAACTGTAAGACCAAGATAACTGCCCTCCGACGCCTGATGGATCTATCACGTCTTCCAGAAAGGCAATGGAGAAGATTATCCAGGACTTCTACTCAAATCTCTTTGATAGCCACATCCACCTGCCCACATACCAAATTCCACAGGATGGATATGTCATTCCCAACGTTCTCCCTTCTGAAATCCGACATGCCATTTTGTTGGTAAAGAAGGGAACAGCACCAGGTCCAGACAAAGTCAGACCCGAACACCTGAAGAATCTGTCATCAGTACTCATCAATACAATGGCTCGGTTCTTCACACGCTACCTGTCCGAATGCAAAGGTGCCCTCCCAATGGAAAACCAGCAGGACAGTTCTACTGTTCAAGAAGGGAGACATCCACGACATTGGCAACTATCGCCCCATCTGCCTGTTGTCCGTCACCTACAAGCTGTTCACTCAAGTCATCCTGAACAGGATTGGCAGAACATTAGAAGGACAGCGATGCGAGTAAGCTGGATTCTGAAAGGATTCAGCACAATCGACCATATCCACACGGTAACCAAGCTCACTGAGGTTTGTAGGGAGTTCAAGATGCCGCTCTGTCTCACATTCATTGATTTAAAGAAAGCCTTTGATTCTGTGGAGACTGAAGCAGTCATCGAAGCCTTAGCCAAACAGGGGCGTTCAAACCCAATACATCAAGATCCTTCGTGAGCTGTATTACGGATTCACCACCAGGATCTCACCATTCTACAAGGAAGGGATCACTGATGTCAAAGAGGGGTTCGGTAGAGTGATACCATTTCACCAAAAACTCTTCAGTGCCACCCTCAAGAACGTCATGCGACAATTAGAATGGGAAGGAATGGGAATGAAGATAGGGGGTCAGCAACTACACCACCTCCGCTTTGCTGATGACATCATTCTAATAACACCAAACATTAGCCAATTGGCACAAATGCTGGCTAACTTCGACCAAGAATGTGGAAAGATAGGTCTACAGCTGAATCTAAAGAAAACCATGTTTATGAAAAATGAACTAGTTCCAGAGGCCCCATTCACTCTCAACGGAACAAACATCCCTGAATGCAGCAGTTATGTGTACAGTAATACATGGGAACTCTATATACGCTACCAGCGGCCGCACCTGGATCCCAAACAAGCTGGTATCACAGCAAACCAGAGTCTTGGCTCATTTTACCATTTCAAACCTTAAGGGGAATTGGTACTTTCTCTCATGTGTGTTACTAGAATAGTATAATGTCTGACACACAAGGAAGGCTGAAGAAATAATGTGAGAGCATTACTGTGTTTTCATTTTTGTCTCTTTTTGGTCTTTGCCATGGGGTCACACTCAGCAGCACTCCTGGTGCTGGAGAAACCATGCGTGGTGCGAAGATCCAGCAATGGCCAGCTGCAAAGCAAGGGCCTCTCCCACTGTTGGTCTCCAGTCACGATTTACATCATTTTTATTTCAGTAAATGCTTTTATTCTGGGTCTGGGCCCACACTTAGCTGAGCTGCTGAGGGGCTGACTCCAGGCTCAGGTCTCAGGGGAGACACCAGCACCCTGGACGATGCTTCCCACTGCGGCAGCCACACCTGCACGAAACAGGCACCTGGACAGTGCCTTTCCAACACGGCCGAGAAAATACCGAACAGTGTCCCCACTTACACTAACCTGAAAGCGTGTAACACTGGAATACTAAAGAAAAAAGAATGCAGAGGCCATAAATCAGTGCTTACTGAATAATATGAACTGAAAATTGCTATATCAGTTTTCAGCCCTGAATATTATAAACAGACCTCCAAAAAGATTTTTGATTACAATCCTGTCACTTGTCTTCCCGTTGTTCATCGATTTGCTTGAGTAGGCACCAGTAACGTCTCCATTCTTGTTACTGTTTTTGGCATATTGAATACACCATGGGTAGCTTGCCAGGCTCTGCTGTGGCTCTGGGTTCATCCCAGGGGGCCCAGTCCTTTTCTATGTCAGACAATCAACCATCAGGGCCCAAGGGGCAGAGCCCTGGGTGTGGGCAAGCCTGTCTCCTCTCTGCCACCTGCTGATGCAGACGGGCACTGCAGCCACATCTGCAACACATAGAGGGGGCAGGACAATCTAACTGTAACACTATTATATAAAAGTAAACTAAATGTTTCTTTTCATCTGTCCAAGTGTAATTTTAAAGCTTTAATTCTTGCCATAGTCAACATAAAAAAAAATTTTTTAAACATTTACCATGAAAGTAAAAAATACCCCCAAAATTGCTAATGATAAACTGCAATCTGGCTAATTAATCCAGCGGTGAAATTTCAAGTTTAAATGCCCCACCCACATAAAATAGGTAGTATCAGTACATAAGTACTTCTCAAAAAAAAAAATTCTTAATGTAAACCCACTCTGAAAAACCTATGAGTCATTCTTTAAGAACAGGAAAACTTGTATCACTGAGTGATTATTCTCCTGTTGAGTCACCATTCCAGCAGATTCCATGTGGCTGAGCGCGGAGCTGAGCGCGGAGCACACCGGCTGCAGAACTTGACCCCAGGAGTCCCAGATCATCTCAGCTCCACACATGAACCCCCTAGCACAGCCCCAAGACAGCCATTACTGGGGAGTGGCTCCTCCCAGTAATGAGCCAGGGAATAGCTCCAGCACTGTGGGTGTGGTCTGAAAAAAAATACAAAATTGTATCAACTAAAACTAGTCTTTGAAAATCTTTACTAGAGTTGCATAACACAATCACTTTCTTGATTATAAGCCGATGGTGCTCATTCATAATTTCAACTATTTCAGTAAATAATAAAAAAATCACAGCTTCATGTTAGAACACTCCCACCTGCACCAATGCCATTACAGGCAGTCTAAAGGCATCTACATTTAAGTCTATTTAAACTTCCATCTGACCCAGCAATTCCACTTGTTGCCATCTACCCCAAAAGCCCAAAAATCATTATTGCCAAAATGTTTACTGCGCCACTAACAGGCAAGATCTGGTTCAACCAAGTGTCCAAGCGCAGGTGACTGGATCAACAAACTGTGGTACCCTCAAGCAGAGAAAAGTCAGAACCCCCGCCATCTGCTGCTACGTGGGCGGAACTGGACAGTTTCCCGCACGTGAGGTCCACAGAAGCTGCTCCGCTCCCAGATGTGGGACATAAAGGAACACCATCAGGGGTAACAAACGGCCAATGACAACAGAACCAGCAATGGTGTAAAGAACTGAGCTGGGAGCTGGAGCAATGGAGGCCCCAAGCTGGGAGGGGCGGTGAGACAGCGATGGAGGGAGCTGACAACGCGCAGCAGGGTGGGTGCGTGAAACCCTTTCACTGGCGGCACTGTCCTTCACAGTGCTTCAAATTCTTTGAACTGAATAAACTGGGATTCCTGAGAGCATGGAACAGTTAAGAACTGGGCAATATCTTCTAAGACATACCGAGGTTTCTGCATGGCAGTTAAAGTGCCTCTTCCTAGGCGGGTATGAACTCATCAACCAATGGTCAGCCTCACAACAATCCCTGTAGTGCTACCCTCTTATCACAAATACACAGGCTCAAGAACAGATGCAGGCCAGTGCAAACTTCATCTAAACCCCAGATTCCCTTTTATTGAGGGGGTGGGGCCCACACCCAGCAGCTGGTCAGGGTTCACGCCTGGCAGAGGGAGGTGGGGCAATCAGGTCCGGAGCAGGAACCTGGGTTAGCCACGTCGCAAGGTAAGCGCCTCCACGCTGCACTCTCTGGTCCCTAAATCCCAGCTTAAGAGTGGGCTGCAGTCCCGCACTGGTGGGGTCCCAGGATCAGTTCGTCTAAAGTAAAGGATTTCTAGCCATGTAACTCCCAACAATTAATTCCAAAGCAACAATGTAACTGAGCCTGAGGACACAGCAGCACTCTCCCCATTTCTGGGCAAAGGGACAAGCGGCAGTTTAAGGAGCCCTCCTTAACTACAAGCTAGTGGCACTGTCAACATCTTCGAAAAACATATTCTCCAATTCTAACAGATCATCTAAATGCCAAATACGTTATTATTAAATTCTTTTTTTTAAGAGAAAAAAATCTAAAGAATTGCTTTCCAAAGGAAAACAGAGCTTTCCTCGCAGCTCTGTCTTGACAATTATCATCCATTCCTTCCTTCCAAGAATCCCAGATTTCTGACTTGGGAACTCGTTTTGGTAATTTTATGAAAAGCACCATGATTTCTGAGTTATTCCTAGTTGTATCTTAGACAACGTTCCAGCAGCAATCCCACCAGGGGTCCAGGTCCCCCCCACACCGCCCCCCCCCAGCCTGCCACCCTGACAGGCACACTTTTGGATCTGGTTTTGGTGATGCTGCCTGTGGGTTAGAGCTACCTCCTTCCCTCACATGGGGTTATTACTCTATCCCACGGGCCTTCGGCTTCTCTCTCTTCCCCGATTCTTGCCTTCTCTGCTCTGGGTGGGCCACAGGGCATCTAGGCAGGACCCTTTCGAAACACTGTGTTCCCTTGTCTAATCATTCCACATGCCACATAAGACCATCCTGTGTTCATCCTTCTGCCTTACTTCATGCAACGGCCAGCTCCACCCAGGTTGCAGCAAACTGTCATTCTGTCGCTCCTTACAGCAGGGTAGGAGTCCCACTGTGAATGCATCCACATCTTCAGGGAGACACGAGCCACCACCGCACACCTAGCTGAATCCCCATCTTAGCTACTGGGCTACGTGCAAGGAATAATGGTGTGCACATGTCCCTTTGAACTAAAGTGTTTGTGACTCTTTTTTGAGGATCCTGTTGTTGCATGGCCATTGCATATGGATAGTCCATGTCCCCATCCAGACACGAGCTCAGAGCAGTCAACTGACTTAGGCAGCCCAGAGTGAACGACCATATGGCTGGGGAATCTAGATGGGCTGTATTGAAGCAGTCGCTGGGCAAATCATACACATTAAAGCAGAACGCTGGGTGAATCATATACACTAAAGCAGTACGCTGGGTGAATCATATACACTAAAAGCAGAACACTGGGTGAATCTATACACTAAAGCAGTACGCTGGGCAAATCATATACACTAAAGCAGTACGCTGGACAAATCATATACACTAAAGCAGTACGCTGGGCGAATCGCATACACTAAAGCAGTACGCTGGACAAATCATATACACTAAAGCAGTACGCTGGGCGAATCATATACACTCAAAGCAGTACGCTGGGCGAATCATATACACTAAAGCAGTACGCTGGGCGAATCATATACACTAAAGCAGTACGCTGGGCGAGATCATATACACTAAAGCAGTACGCTGGGCGAATCTATACACTAAAGCAGTACGCTGGGCGAATCTATACACTAAAGCAGTATGCTGGGCCGAATCATATACACTAAAGCAGTACGCTGGGCGAATCATATACACTAAAGCAGTACGCTGGACAAATCATATACACTAAAGCAGTACGGCTGGGCGAATCGTATACACTAAAGCAGTACGCCTGGGCGAATCTATACACTAAAGCAGTACGCTGGGCTAATCATATACACTCAAAGCAGATGCGCTGGGCGTAATCGTTATACACTAAAGCAGTACGCTGGGTGAATCATATACACTAAAGCAGTACGCTGGGCGAATCATATACACTAAAGCAGTATGCTGGGGCGTAATCAGAGACACTAAAGCAGTACGCTGGACAAATCCGCACTAAAGCAGTGCGCTGGACAAATCATATACACTAAAGCAGCACGCTGGGCGAATCATATACACTAAAGCAGTACGGCTGGGACAAATCATATACACTAAAGCAGTACGCTGGACAAATCATATACACTAAAGCAGCACGCTGGGCTAATCATATACACTAAAGCAGTACGCTGGGCGAATCTATACACTAAAGCAGTACGCTGGGCGAATCGTATACACTAAAGCAGTACGCTGGGCGAATCGTATACACTAAAGCAGTACGCTGGACAAATCATATACACTAAAGCAGCACGCTGGGCGAATCATATACACTAAAGCAGTGCTGCTGGGCTTAATCGTATACACTAAAGCAGTACGCTGGACAAATCATATACACTAAAGCAGTGCGCTGGACAAATCATATACACTAAAGCAGTACGCTGGGCGAATCATATACACTAAAGCAGTACGCTGGGCGAATCTATACACTAAAGCAGTACGCTGGGCAAATCATATACACTAAAGCAGTACGCTGGGCGTAATCGTATACACTAAAGCAGTACGCTGGGCGAATCCGTATACACTAAAGCAGTACGCTGGGCGAATCTATACACTAAAGCAGTACGCTGGGCGAATCTATACACTAAAGCAGTACGCTGGGCGAATCATATACACTAAAGCAGTACGGCTGGGCAAATCATATACACTAAAGCAGTACGCTGGGTGAATCGTATACACTAAAGCAGTACGCTGGGCGAATCGTATACACTAAAGCAGTACGCTGGACAAATCACATACACTAAAGCAGTATGCTGGGCGAATCGTATACACTAAAGCAGCACGCTGGGCGAATCGTATACACTAAAGCAGTACGCTGGACAAATCACATACACTAAAGCAGTACGCTGGGCGAATCATATACACTAAAGCAGTACGCTGGGCGAATCTATACACTAAGGCAGTACGCTGGACAAATCACATACACTAAAGCAGTACACTGGGCGAATCGTATACACTAAAAGCAGTACGGCTGGGCGAATCTATACACTAAGGCATACGCTGGACAAATCACATACACTAAAGCAGTGCGCTGGGCGAATCGGATACACTAAAAGCAGTACGCTGGGCGAATCGTATACACTAAAGCCGAGTACGCTGGGCTAATCATATACACTAAAGCTGATGCGCTACGGCGCAATCGTATACACCTAAAGCAGTACCGCTGGACAAATCACATACACTAAAGCAGTATGCTGGGCGAATCGTATACACTAAAGAGCAGTACGCTGGGCGAAATCGTATACACTAAAGCAGTACGCTGGACAAATCACATACACTAAAGTGCCGCTGGGCGAATCATATACACTCTAAAGCAGTACCCGGGCGAATCTATACACTAAGGCAGTGCGGCTGGACAAATCACATACACTAAAGCAGTACGCTGGGAGAATCGTATACACTAAAGCAGTACGCTGGGCGAATCTATACACTAAGGGCAGTGGCTGGACCGAATCACATACACTAAAGCAGTACGGCTGGGGGAATCGGTATACACTAAAGCAGTACGCTGGCCGAATCGTATACACTAAAGCAGTACGCTGGGCGAATCATATACACTAAAGCAGCGACTGGGCGAAGATCGTATACACTAAAAGCAGTATGCTGGGCGAATCATATACACTAAAGCAGTACGGCTGGGCGAATCGTATACACTAAAAGCAGTACACTGGGTGAATCATATATGCTAAAAGCAGTACGCTGGGAGAATCGTATACACTAAAGCAGTACACTGGGAGAATAGTATACACTAAAGCAGTCGGCTGGGCGAATCGCATACACTAAAGAAGTACGCGTGTGAATCGGATACACTAAAGCAGTGCACTGGGAGGAATCGTATACACTAAAGCAGTACGCTGGGAGAATCATATACACTAAAGCAGTACGCTGGGCGAATCATATACACTAAAGCAGTGCGCTGGGAGAATCGGATACACTAAAAGCAGTACACTGGGGAGAATCATATACACTAAAGCAGTGCTCTGGGAGAATCATATACACTAAAGCAGTGTGCTGGGAGAATCGTATACACTAAAGCAGTGTGCTGGGAGAATCGTATACACTAAAGCAGTGCACTGGGAGAATCGTACATTGAAGAAAATCATATACACTGGGAAAATCATATACACTGAGGGAGACATTTTCAAATGAGGGAACTCTAGGGAACATCATTAAACACCTGCAAAAAAGTACTACCAAATAAAAAACAAAACAAATTCTTTATACTTTTTTAACCAATTTGAGTCTTGAGTTACATCTAAAACAATTCAAACTGAGGATTCTTCCCAGCATGCCTTGCCTTCCAATGTCCCAAACTTGCATGCTACACACAGAATGTTTTCTACTCTGTGTTAGCGCGTGTTACTGAGCTATTATGTGCCAGGCCTTGTGTGAGATACTAAGCTCACATCCTCCCTAGTACTGAAAACAAATCTATATCCCAAATCTTTAAGACATACTTTACCCGACCTTTTCATTAGTATAAAGTCGGAGGTTGGATGAACCACATTCTCAGCACCACACAGCTCCTCAGTGGAGGCGGAATCCAAACCAGGCTCACATCTAGTTTAAGTACATGTCTTTCCAGCTACGTGAAAACCACATCCCCAGGCCAAGTGAATCTTGCCTGTAAAGGACCTATGCTCCGGGATCAAATCTTCAGTGAAACTTTCCCAGCCCATTTACTCCTCTCAGAGATCGTTCATTCTGATCAAGAAAATATTACCATGTATACCAATGTTTGCATATGTAACACAAAGTTCCTTAAGAAAAGCGGGTCCAAGTAACTGCTCCACAGTGCACAACAAATCAAGTAAGCAAAAGGTATTAATGAAAGGAATCACCACCAGATAAAGTCCTTCCACAACTTAAAACTCACTTAACAAACGGTCAAACACAGGGCCCAGGGGGCTCAGCAGGTAAGGCAGCCCCTCCCTCACACACCTGCGGACACGAGTTCCATCTCTGGTCCCCAAGCATGGTGCCAGGACGTATTTCTGAGCGCAGAGCCAGCCAGCAGTAAGCCCTGAGCACCATCAGGTATGGCCCCCAAAACAGAAACTGTCAAACTGAGAATCCTTTTCTGCACACTGCTCTGAAATGTGGTTAGTTCTTGATTTTACACAAGTCTCTCTCTACTATACTTCTAAAGGGCTGCACAGAAATGCCAGAAATTCAGAATGTCTCAAATAGTAAGTCTTTAAATGTGACCGACGAATCTGTCCCTTAGCAAAAGGCACAGCAAGTTCAAAATGTCAAGTGCACTAAAGACAGACGAGCGTTAACTTCATTTAGAGCCGTTGTCCCCACCTTACTCGCAAATGCAAGCCAAGGAAGCTAGGGACTGTCGGGGCGCTTCAATGGCCCTTGTACACTGCACTGCCGTGGACGTTCCAGAAGCCTACCCAGATTAAAAGCCAGAGGCGACACAATCTCAACAGCACCTCTGAGCATACAGGCTCTCCCAACTACTGAGTATGTCCACGCTTCTCCTTTCTTTATTACCACTGGCACTGAAATGCATGTACAGAGAATAATAATTTATTTTTGGCTATGAATAAGCGGACTCATGATTTCACACCCACCTAGCAGGCAAAAGAAGTAGTTACTGAAGCAATACACGCTTCCCCTCATTTAAAAAAGCAACCTGCACACTCCCGGACATGCCTTCTGCAAACACAAATTCCAGCATACGACTAGGCATCTTAGTACCAACTTTACACAGCCTTTTGCGGGGGCTGGGGAGGGGACCAAGGAGGGGACATCAACGTATTTAAAGGAATGGCACAAACACAAAGAACGGAAACAGACTGGGAGACAGCCGCGTTTGGGGGATTAACTACCTCTTCGTCATCCCACTCTGGATCCCAGAGAGTTTATTACATAAGTTGTTTCACTCATCCCAAACAGTGGGGCAGCGCTGGGAGCCGGATTTCCCGGCAAGGGAGACAGCTCCTATCCAGAACAACCGGCTTTAGGGACACACAGAAACCGCCGGGGGCGTCCGGGTGGTCGCAGCGGGTCACAATGCCTGGGGCCCATCACCTCGCGGCCTCCCACCGGGCCGGATGCCCAGTGTCTGGCCGGTGCCTTTCCAAGAACCCTCACCCCCTCAGGGTCTCTCTGTCTGTCTCTCTCTTCTGCTCTCTGTGTCTCTGTGTCTGTCTCTTCTCTCTCTCTCTCTCTTGTCTGTCTCTGTCTATCTCTGCCTCTGTGTCTCTGTCTCTGTCTCTCTCTATCTCTGTGTCTCTGTGTCTGTCCCTCTGTCTCTTCTCTCTGTCTCTCTCTGCCTCTGTGTCTGTCTGTCTGTCTGCCTCTCTCTCTCTCTCTCTCTCTCTCTCTCTCTCTCTCTCTCTCTCTCTCTCTCTCTCTCTCTGCAACCTAGAAAAACCTTTTTATAAAAAACCCTCAAAACCTCCCGCCTCCTTCTCCCTCCCCAATTACGACCGCTCCAACTTTCCCTGGGGATCTAGCCACTGCTCCTGCCCGGTGGGCAGCGTCCACCCCGCCGCGGGCAGTGCCCAGGCACCGGGGTCCCCGGCAGGCGCGGGCAGATACGACCCCACCGCCCCTCCCCTGGGGCTACAATAGGCCCCGAGACCTCCCCAGCCCGGAGAGGCGCCCCCGGGGGTCGCGCACCCCAGACGCTCGCCCTGTGCGAGACCCCTCCCCCAAATAGAAACACCAGCCGCCCACGGGCCGGGCAGAGCCCACCGAGGCCGGGCAGAGCCCACCGAGCCGGGCAGAGCCCACCGAGCCGGCAGAGCCCACCGAGCCGGGCAGAGCCCACCGGGCGGGCAGGGCCCCCCGAGCCGGCAGAGCCCGCCGAGCCAGCGGAGGCCCACCGAGCGGGCAGAGCCCACCGAGGCGGAGAGCCCACCAGGCCGGGCAGGGCCCACCGAGCCGGCAGAGCCCACCGAGGCCGGGCAGAGCCCCCGGCCGGCAGAGCCCACGCCGGGCGGCAGAGCCCACCGAGCCGGCAGAGCCCACCGGGCCGGGCAGGGCCCACCGGGCCGGGCAGAGCCCACCGAGCCGGCAGAGCCCACCGAGCCGGGCAGAGCCCACCGAGCCGGCAGAGGCCCACCGAGCCGGCAGAGCCCACCGGGCCAGGCGGAGGCCACCGAGCCGGCAGAGCCCACCGAGCCGGCAGAGCCCACCGGGCCGAGCCAGTGCGCACCGAGCCGGGCAGGGCCCGCCGAGCCGGGCAGGGCCCACGGGCCGTCCAGAGCCCACCGAGCGGGCGAGCCACGAGCCGACCGGGCAGAGCCCACCGGGCCGGGCAGAGCCCACCGGGCCGACAGAGCCCACCGGGCGGGCAGAGCCCGGGCAGAGCCCACCGAGCGGGCAGAGCCCACCGGGCCGGGCAGAGCCCACCGAGCGGGCAGGGAGCGGGAGCGCACCCGGAGGGGGCCCCAGCGCAGCCCGCGAGGCCCAACGGCCGCGCCCCCGGCGACCCCCGGCCGAGCCCCCGCACTCACAGGCAGCCGGAGCAGGAGGTGCACACGAAGGGAGCCCACCGTCATGTTGGCGTAGGTGTGGGCCGCGCTAGTCGCAGTCGAAGCACTTTCGGTTGTGCGGGAGCCCCGTCATGTCCCGCAGCATCTTCAGGTGCTTCTCCTCCTGCTTCCGCTTGGCGCTGGCCGCCATGGCCGCGGCGCCCACCGGGAGGGCACGGCCCGGGCCGGGGCTCCCACGGGCCGCCCTCCGCCCGCGCGGGCCCTGCCGCCGCTCGCCTGGACTGCGCTGGGCCGGGCGGAGCGGACACAGCGGCCGGGACAGCGCCGCCGCCTTCCCGACGTCTCCGAGGAAGACGAGCGAGCGGGCGGCAAGAGGAGGCCCGCCCGGGGGCCGCAGGCCAGTGTGCGCCGGCGCCCTCTGCTGCCGGGAGGACTCACCGCGGCCGCCCGGGACCGGCGCTGACTGCGGAGCGAGGGCAGGGCAGCGAGACCACCGGTCCAGGAGGGGATGACGGCGAGGAGGAGGAGGAGGAGCACGGGGAGGCGAATCGTGTGGGGGAATAATATGCATGGAGCGCGTCTATGAGCTAACCGCGTGACATGGATTACGAGTCTCTCTTGACTCGTAATTCATGTCATCATCCAGGTTTTGGGGGCTTCTGGGTTTGAGGGTGGGGTTTGGTTTGTTTTTTTGTTTGGGGGTCATCTACGGCGATGCTCAGGAGTTGCTTCTGGCTCTGCACTCAGGAATTGCTCCTGGCGGTGCTTTGTGGAGGACCATATGGGATGCCCTGGTAGAACCTGGGTGGGCTGCATACAAAGCAAACAGCCCTACTCGCTGGATGAAAAGTCTCATCCAGGGAAGCCAAATTCCAAATCCTCCTTGGACCCCCTGAAGGGCTGCTGATGCTCCCTTCCCTCTCTTAGCTCAGCTATCCTGATTGCAGTTTTTATTTGATACTGAAAGGGGGTGGGCAAAGGCCAGGAGAGACTCCACTGGGTAGGGTGCTTTCCTTACACGTGGCCAATCCGAGGTTGGGTCCAGCCCTATGATAGTTCTTATTTTCCCTTGATTGCAGGGGAGGAGTGCATTGCCAGTAGTGTTTAGGGTTTCCTCCTGGCTCTGCACTCAGGGATCACTCCCGCAGGGCTCCGTGGCCATAGAGGGATGCCAGGAATCAAACCTAGGTCGACCATATGCGAACAAAGCCCTCTGCTCACTGCTCTATCTCGCTGGCTCCAGATTTTTTAAACATCTAGAAAGCAGCTGTAGAAAATATCAAACGGTCATGAATCCATAGATCTACCTGCAATGGTCTCAGCTAATCCCAGCTGACCCTAAATCAATGTGCTTGCTGTCTGTCCTGTCTCTGTCTCTCTCTCTCTCTCCTCTCCCCCTTTTCCCATCTCTAATGATTCAAAGCAAACCCTAAACTCTAGCTATGATACCACTTACCTGCATGGAGTTTTAATGTGTCTTGTGAGAAAATAAGCTTGACCACAGACCATTAGCACTCCAAAAAATTTTTAAAGATGATTTCTTAAAATCAGCTTAATATCCTTTCAGTGCCAAGTTGGTAAGTAGCTCATCAAGGGTTCTAAAGGATTGTCATGGCTGTTAGAAGCCCATATTCTGCAGTGGAGTGGATGTGTCTTCCTAAGAATTCTTGCAGTCTAGGCCTTTGGCCTCCATCTCCTTTAGATTTCTCCTTACAGTTCATTTCTATAGAAACTGGGAACTTAGTCGTATTGTTTTCCTATAATCTCTGTTACTGTTAAGTAAGTAATCTCTGTTACTGTTAGTAACAGAGATTATAAAAAAATTTACATTTCCTTTGGCTCCTCTGTTGGCTAAACGGGTAGTTGCCAAGTTAGGATAGAGAAGGATCACTATGGCAATGATAGCTGGAAATGGTCACTCGGTAAGAACTGAGTGCTGAAAGTCGATAAAGGAACAACATGATAACCCTCAGTCTCTGTACTGCACACCCTCTTTCCTTTTCCTAAAGAGAGAAAGAAAAGCTCCTGCCACAGAGGCAGACTGGGAGTTGGGGGTGGGGGGTAGGTGTGGTGGGAGGAAACCGGGGACACTGGAGGTGGGAATTATGCACAGGTGGAGGGACGGGTGTTGGGACATTGCATGACCGAAACCTGATCATGAACAGCTCTGTAACTGTGTCTCGTGCTGTGATTCAGGAGTAGAGAGCTAAAAGGCAGTAAAAGGAAAATAATGATTGAAAAATGATCACATAGGGGCCGGAGCGATAGCCCAGCGGTAGGCGTTGCCTTGCAGCTGCCACGGCCACAGGCAGGCCAGGAGTTCGATCCCCGGCATCCCATATGGTCCCCTGAGCACCGCCAGGAGTAATTCCTGAGTGCAGAGCCAGGAGGAACCCCTGGAGCATCGCGGGTGTGACCCAAAAAAAGCAAAAAAAAAAATAGATCACATATAAATAAGCTAGAAATAAAAACAAAAGCTATTGGCAGTTGCTGGAGGCCGGAGAAATAGTACAATGGGAGAGGCATTGCCTTTGCCTTTCCCCGCCTGGGCTAAATTCCCGGCACTCCAATTAGTCCCAGAGCTCCGTCCCAACCTGGGCTAAATCCCCAGCATCCCATGTGGTCCCAGAGTTCCATCCCGACTTAAGCAAATCCCAGCACCTCATATGGTCCCAGAGCTCCGTCCCAACCTGGGCTAAATCCCCAGCACCCCATGTGGTCCCAGAGCTCTGTCCCAACCTGGGCTAAATCCCAGACACTCCCATATGGTCCCAGGGATCCATCACGAGTGATCCCCTGAGCATAAAGCCAGGAGTAAGCTCGGAGCTCTCTGCAGATGACCCCCAAACAACAACGAGCTTAACAACAGAATCATTGGTTGCAGCTACTTTGGAGATCAAGTGTTTAAGACAAGATTGTATTTGTGCACACCACAGACAGGAAGAGGATCCCTCTTTATGCCGTTCAGCCACTGACAGGTGTGTAGCTTCATGACTTCGCTAAAGGTTAGAGGATGACGTATGATCCTCTTGTCTTTCTACCGCCCTTTGCTGTGTCACCATAGTCAGAGTCACACACAAGCTTGGCTGCAGTGCACAGGCCTCATGCTTATATGGGCGCACTGTTGTTTCTTGTTTTGAGGGTGGGGTGGCCATCCCCAGCAGTACTCAGGGCTTACTCCTGACTCTGTGCTCAGGGGGCATGCCTGGCAGTGCTGGCTGAGCTCTCGGGTCTCTGGTGCCCACATGTATTTCTCTTTGTGGTGCTCACTGTGGTGCTTAGACAGTTGCTACTGCCGTGCTATTCCACTACCCGGCTGAATATTTGGGGGACTACCAGGCACTGTTCAGGGTGCCCTGGGATTACCCCTCGGGGATAGTCAACCAGCCTGGTAGTTCAGTGCTAGGGGCCAAAATGTGGTACCACTGTGCGTGGCCCAGGGACCATTAGATCCATCCAGGAGTATGCATGGTCTACACCAGGCCATGTGTTAGGGGATCTGAACTTGGGTCAGGCATATACCCTGACCCCTAAACTGTCTCCCAGCTCTGAAACCCTTTCTATAAAGAAACATTGTTCATTTGGGGTGTTTTTTTTTCAGAGTATTCAGTAAAGTTCAAGACAGAGAGACGGGATACATATTTCCCTTTATTCACTCCCTCTTCAAAATATGATATTGCCTCCCCAACTTTGCATGGCTCTTCAGATTTTCAAGAATTTTGCCAGATATGTTATCTTTCACATCCTGGGGACTCACTAACTCATTGTTGGCCAGAGGCATCTCTAAGGTTAACTTCATTAGTCTTTTTGACCAGATCTTTGGCTTAAGGTCAACTGGGATGGCCGGCTGGGACCCAGGGTAGGACACTGATCTTGCCAGCCCCTGGGCTGAAGCTTCCTCCTTGCACCCTGACTGGATCTGAGAGACGGCCTGTCTCTTAGTCATCAGCACCAGTGCACTTCCAGCTCAGACGGCGGCTGGCTTATTGGTTTCTGTATTAGCAACACTCACTCGCCATTGGTGAGTTTGTTTGCTTGTCTCTCGGCCTATAATCCTCATAAATCCCAACTAGAAGGTATGGCGGCACCAGAGAGGAGCAGTTTAATAGCGGTTGGTTCATCATTAGGTTGTGGTTGTCGCCATTTAAAGAGACAGGGAAGCCTTTCAGACTCGGATCCGGGTAGGAAAGTGAAGTCCAGGTGATTTCTCCAAGTGAAATAGGAAGCTCTTGACTTGCTTAGTTTGGACTCTTTCAGACCATGTGCAACGGCCAAGGAGGTTTCTACTACTTTTGCTCCTGAAAAAAATTGCAACGTGCCAAGCAAGGGCTTTGTCATCTCCCGAGAGACTCAGCAGAAAGCAGAAGGAGGTATTATTAGCCCACTTTATAGGTGAGAAACCAAGGCTCAGAAAGGCTGGATTGCCCAAGGCCAAGCCGGAAACGAAGCTCGCCTCCGTTTAGGATTCCGATTGAGTTCCTGCAGCGAGGAGCGACTTCTTCCAGTCACTGACTTCAGACCCTGCTTGAGGGATTTGCAAAGCACAAGTTCCCCACGGAGCTGTTAGCTTACAGCAAGGCAGCGGCACGGCTAGAGTGAGCTTGGGAACATGCCAGCATGATTCAGTACCTCCGGCTTCCTGCCCGGCTCCGGGCCTCTCTGCGACTGCCCCTCTGCTCTGGAATGACGCGTGTCCCAGAGGCCCAGAAGCCCTGCAGGATCTGCTGCCTCCTCCCTCAGACCACGCGAGGGCCCCTCCCCAGCTCTGCCCCCCCACTGCCCCTGGCACCTTAGTGACACCCTCAGCCTCCACCCCACTGCTCAGCCTGCTCCCTTGCTGTACTGCAAATGCTCTTCTCGGCCACCACACGGCCTTTGCACCTCCCTTAGTTGCTTCCTGACAAGTCTACCAACTCTCCTCCTTCCCTTCTCCCTCAAACGCAGCTCCAACTGTTCCAAGATCCTTTTCTTTCTGGCTAATTCATCAGACCCCAGAAGAGCGCTCATTACAGTCCCAGGAAGACCACCTTGCTATGGTGTAGCTATTTATGCCTCTTGGGGAATAGTCACTTCCGGCCATGACACTGAAGAGGAGGACAGGTCACCCAAGTTCACCCCTTAGCTGTGGCTTGGGACTCTGAAGGGGCTCGTACATGCTGGCTGGGTGAATACAGATGCAGCTTAGCAGCAGAGAGGGAAGCTCTTGCTGGCTCCACAGCGGAGGGGTCCTGCTTTCTGCTCATCGTGGCCCCTGCTGTTTGGGTTTCTGCAGTGAGTCCAGCTCCTGACCAAGCAAACGGAGTGTTTTCTTTAAGGAACTTGCTGATTTTGAAATCAACCTGTCGGGAGCAAAGAATCGGAAAAGCCTGACTGGCCCCTGCAGGCCTCCTGCCCGTCTTATCACCAGGAATGACTCAGAAAATGTCTGGTAAAGCTGGGTGATCGGAGAGGCCCGAGGTGATCGGAGAGGCCCCAGGTGATCGGAGAGGCCCCAGGTGATGGGAGAGTGCCCCAGGTGATCGGAGAGGCCCAGGTGATCGGAGAGGCCCAGGTGATCGGAGAGGCCCCAGGTGAGTGGAGGCCCCAGGTGATCGGAGAGGCCCCAGGTGATCGGAGAGGCCCCAGGTGATCGGAGAGGCCCCAGGTGATCGGAGAGGCCCGGGTGATCGGGAGAGAGCCCGGTGGTCGGAGAGGCCCCGGGTGTTGGGGAGAGGCACGGTAATCGGAGAGGCCCCGGGGTGATGGGAGAGGCTGGGGTGATTGGGAGGGCCCCAGGTGAGTAGGCCCAGGTGATTGGGAGGCCCCAGGTGATCGGAGAGGCCCCAGGTGATTGGAGAGGCCCCAGGTGATTGGAGAGGCCCCAGGTGATCGGAGAGCCCCAGGTGATCGGAGAGGCCCAGGTGATCGGAGAGGCCCGGATGTCAGAGAGGGCCCCAGGTGATTGGAGGGCCCCAGGTGATTGAGAGGCCCCAGGTGATCGGAGAGGCCCCAGGTGATTGGAGAGGCCCCAGGTGATTGGAGGCCCCAGGTGATCGGAGAGGCCCCAGGTGATCGGAGAGGCCCTAGGTGATCGGAGAGGCCCGGGTGATCGGAGGGCCCCCAGGTGATCGGAGGGCCCCAGGTGATTGGAGAGGCCCCAGGTGATTGGGAGAGGCCCCAGGTGATTGGAGAGCCCCAGGTGATTGAGGAGGCCCTGAGAGGCTGCTGAGGAGCCGCCAACTCTCCCCAAGGCCACCACACCACCACACCTCAGGGCACCGCCCCAATCGGACTCCGCCCTGAGGGAAGAAGGTCTTTTTGTCCTCCAGCACCCAGCCTCAAAACCACAGAGGGGGCTTCCCAGTTCTGCGTATCTGAACTCGGGGTCGGGCTGGGGTCCTCTGTTCAAAAGGCCCTTTCAGATCCAGCCTTTACCGGTGATTTGATAGACCCTCAGTGCCCGGGGGGTGGTCGGGATTGGGCCCTGACCCAAGAAAAAAACTAATGGGATCAAGTAGGATATGGCCCCCGGCCAGCCTCTCGACCTGCTCCACACCTCAAATTCATCCTGGTCCTAAGTCCTGGCTTATGACAGGACTTTGTGAATAACACAGCGGCCCTCGTCTCTGCTGGGCTATGGGAAGGACTTACTTAAGTTTATTATTCTGGGGCTGGAGCGGCTAGTACAGCAGGTAGGGCAAACATTTGCCTGTATGTAGATGACCCAGGTCCGATCTCCAGTGTCCCCTATGGTCCCTTGAACACTGCCAGGAGTAATTCCTTAGTGCAGAGCCAGGAGTAACCCCTGAGCATCTCTGGTGTGACCCGGCAGGCCAAAAAGAAAAAACATTATTTTAAAACATGCTGAGGCATTGGGGCCTGACTTGGCAGCCCCGAGCTAGTCTAAGGGACCGGAAGCCATGAAGAAAGTACCCCCTCCCAAGCCACCCCTAAGCCCATATCCCAGACCCCTGAGAGCTTCTGCCAGCACCAGACCTCTCTGTTACCCAGAGGCCTGCTCCAAACACCCCATTTGAAGCTGTGCGGAGGCCCTCTAGCGTTCAGGCCTTCAGATTCCACCACTCACTTTAGATGCATTGGGATCGTGCAGTAGACACCCACCAACAGCAGCGAGCATTCCAGAAGGTAGAAAACTAAACCTGTGGGGTTTCCCTTTTTATTAGCAATCTTCCCCTCCCACTGGGAGGCTTTTTTCCAGTTCATGGCCCCAGAGCCAAAGCTCATTTTTATGACCCGTTGAAGTCAAGCAAAGGAAAATAATGCTGGTGTGTTACTCCCTTCGCCCACTTACCCCAAACCCTCCAACCCCCTCCCACCAGGGTGGAGAGTTTCCGACTCAGTCAAGCATCGTGGAACAATATTTGGCTTTGGATTTTCTCACCTCTTGCTTCTTGGGAGCACCTTTCTTGCTGTGGTTTGATTATTTTAAACATTTCCTGACTCTGCTTTTTAATTTGTGAGAAGCAGTCAAATAATGAAAAGAAAGAGCTGTAGGGAGGTACCCAAAGAGAAACAGCAGTGGGTGCCCTTCCTGGAAACATCCTGGGGGGTTTCTGGGTACCCTGTGAGGAGCCAGCCAAGAAACTGACACTTGAATGGCCCCAAGGCCATTGGCACCCACGCTGGGGCCCTGACAGGCAGTTCTCTGGCCTCAGACCCCCCAGGCCCCAGGAGGCTGGAGGAACTGGCCACCAAGCCGTGTCTCCCAGCCCAGCTCTTCCCCAGTGCTCACTCCTCACTCCTCTCTTCCCCCTTTTCTCTCACCTGCTGAATTGTGGCTGCTGGGTCACGTCATTCCCTTCGATCTATGTCCTAGTTGGACAGGTCACAAGTGGACGTGACAAGTTGGCTGGCCCCATTGACCTTGGGTTGACTGAGCCGAATGCCAGTTTCTCTCTGCAGACTCAGCACAAAAAGCAGCTTTGTTATTCATTTATCAGTAGGATATTTCCTTGAAGAGGAGACCAGGAAGTGGCTTGCATCTCTTCCTCCATCCCTCCTCCCTTCCTTCCTTCCTTCTTCCTTCCTTTTTTCCTTCCTTCTTTTCCTTCCTTCTCCCTCTCTCCCTTTCTTTCATTCCTCCTTCTCTCCCTTCCTTCTTATCTTCCTTTTTTTCTTCCCTCCTCTCTCCTTCCTATTTTTTGCAACCTTTATTGAGCACCCACTATGTGTAAGACGTGGAGAATCCAACACTGATTACTGGCAGAGTTCCTGTTCTCCTGGGCTTGCATGAGAGAGAGAGACAGACGATCCATATATTGATAGAAACAGGCTGGGTGCTCAGTGATCTGGAAAAGAGTCCAATAGGAGAGAAGGGGAAGGTGTTAAGGGAGAGAACAGTGCTGGGTGGGCAGTGCAGGCCTGGAGGACAAGGACCAGGGAAGTTGGGAGCCCAATTGTCAAGTACATCACAGGAAGGTGGCCTAGTATGTCTGAAATCTCGCAGGACGTGGCCTGGTATAGAGAGATCACAGACAACATGGCCTGCAGTATCTGAGGTCGTAAGTAATTATGGCTCTGGGCTTGTCTGAAATCACACAGAACATGACCTGGTGTGTCTAAGGTCATGTGAATCAGCTCTGGTGTGTCTGAGGTCATGGGGAGTCAGGCCTGGCATGTGTGAGATCAAAAAACCGTGGCTAAGTGTGTGTATGATATCATGGAGAGTCAGACCTGCCATGTGTGAGATCACAGGACCATGGCCTGGTGTCCCTGAGGTCATGGGGAGTCAGGCCTGGCATGTGTGAGATCATAGGCCCGTGGCCTGGCACGCCAATCCCTCCCTCTAGTTGTGGCACAGTCAGCGGTTCTGCTGCCCCAGGTGCCCCTTGAGAGCTCAAGGCACCGACTCGGAAGCCAGAGAGAGACAGCTCCTGTCTGCAGCAGGAAGAGCCTCTCAGAAACGACCCATTCACACTGTCAATGGCGCGTTGTTCCCTCTGTGTAGCTGAGCAGGGAGAGGGACCTTCCTTCTGCTCCAGAGGAAAGAAAGGGGCCTGTGGGCAGGAGAAAACCTGCTCTTTCTCCCCCACCCCCGCCCCATCCCTGGGCTGTCAGGCCCACAGAAAAAAAAGAAAACAACCCTACACTCCCTTTCCAAGAGGTCAGCTAGAACAATTTTAAATGGGTGTTTAAAAAAATGCCAGGCCTTGGGCTGGAGTGACAGTACAGAGGGTGGGGCATTTGCCTTGCACACACACCCAAACCTGGGGTTAACCCCAGCACCCTGTGTGATGTCCTCCAGCTCCCTCCGTGGGCTGTGACCAGGAGTGATCCGTGAGCCCACCAAGAGATCCTTACGTGCAAAGCCAGGTGTGGCCCCAAACTAAAGCTCTCCTGGAGTCCTTTCTTGCCCTCAGCACAGGCAGATGTGGGGAAGACATAGTGGCCCATTCTGTGGCTGGGGTGGCTGAACACGCCCCACAGTCTCACAGACCACAGGCCCAAAGGAGCGCTCGGATTCCCTGACTGGCCCCACAGACACGCAGCTCCACCAGGAGCAAGGTGGGTGCCACCCTCCGCACTGACCTCACACTAGCCTGCATCCACAGGTTCATGGTGGGGTCCATTTTCCGACAAACCACCTGGTTTGGCAAGTTGAGTCCCAGAGCTGTGTGCTGTGGGGACTGGGATCCAAAGTTCCTTGCTTTCAGTTGGACAATAATAGTTGGAAATGGCCAAGCTAGAATAGAAGCGAGTACTGATTGTAAATACAGGGATATTCATGCAATCCTTCAATGTCTGTATCGCAAATCAATATGCACAAAAGGAGAAAGAGAGAGAGAGAGAGAGAGAGAGAGAGAGAGAGAGACAGAGAAGAGAGGGGGAGAGAGAGAAAGGAGAGGAGAGGGGAGAGGAAAAGTAGGGAGAGGAGAGGAGGAAAGTGCCTACCATAAAGGCAGGTTGTGGGGAGTTGGGTGGGAGGGAAATAGGGCTCATTGGTACTGGGAAATTAGAACTGGGTGGAGGGATAGGTGTTGGAACACTGTATGCCAGAAACCCAATCATGACCAGCTTTGTAATGGTCTATCCCATGGTAATTCAATTAAAAAACAACAGATACTGCGTGGACTCCAGAGCCCTCTGGATCATCTGCGGCACTGTCTTCTGGGTGTCCCCACGCTGCAGGACAAGAGGCAGCCCTTAGCAGCTGTGCTGCCCTGGGGAGACAGGCACCCTGGGACAGGCTAGTGTGAGGGTTTTGCTCTCAGAGACTGGCGACCCTGAGCCACAGTCATGCATTTTCAGGATCTCTTTCCAATGCAGACATTACTCAGAGGGATCATCGCCCACTTAGCCCCCTCCCTTAGTGGAGGCGTCCCCACTTTCATCAAGGGCATCACTACTCAACAGATGGGTCCTCTCAACTGTGCAGAAAGCTAAGTCCACAAAGGGAGGATTGGAGCGATAGTACAGTGGGTTGGGCACTTGCCTTGCATGAGACTGATACAGATTTGGTCCCTTGGGCCCCATGGAGCCCCTCTGAGCCCCACTGGAAGTGATCCCTGACTCAGTCCTGACCACCGCAGGGTATGACCCAAAAAACAAAATATCCAACAAAAGTCCCACTGATTGGGACAGGAGGGGTGACAGGGCAGCCCCTGGACCAGATTCACAACAACCAGCACGTGGCCATTTATAGAAGGACCATGGAGGACTGTGGGGATTAGGCCCAGCCGGGAACTCTCAGTGACTCATGTCTGGTTAGCAGTGAAGGAGAGAATACGTCCATTCTTCACCTGGCTCATTGGTAAGCCTGGAGGTGATAACAGTGACGCCTCCTAAGGATACCTCCTAACCCCTTTCTTCCCTTGGTGCAGAGGGCCTGGAGGACCAGCACAATCACAATTCAGCTGAAATTTGCTTGAATCTGCTGTTAGTCAGTGCTTGGTGAAGACGGGAGCTCCAGGGTGCGCTGATTGGCTGAAATCACTGTGGTTTGAAGTGTCGGCCTGGTGGTCAGAGGATGCATGAAAACCCCATTTGGCTCCAACGAACCCGTCACTTGCTTTCATTTCTGAGTAACTCTTTGGCAAGGTCCTTTTCAGCAGTTTCTGCAGATGGATTGCTCCAAACCTCACCAAAGTAGCAACTGGTCGGTCCATGTGGCTTTGTGTGGAGGGGTGTGGTCTCTGGAGTGCCCCTGCCTTTGGGAAGTGGGAACTGGTATTTTCAAATCCATCACAAACAAACTGCATCCGCCTCTGAGGGCAGGGACCCAGTGACTCCCCAACTTTCCACATTTGTTTCTTTACCTGTACTGTGAAAGTTAGAATAGCACCAATTTGAACAGTTTTCTGGGAGGATTAGTTGATTGAACATATAACTCTGTATTTCATTTATTATTTTTTGAGGGGGTTGGTACTCCCAGCTGGGCTACACCCAGCTCTGTACTAAAGTTGTTCCTGGCAAAGTTCAGATGACCATATAGAACTGGGGACCTAAATCCTGGCTTGATGGCACACAAAGCAAACACCTTAACCCCCGAGCCACCGCTTTGGCCCTCTACAAACCGTGTCTATAAAAAATTAGTCAGGGACCAGAGCGACAGCACAGTGGGTAGGCCATTTGTCTTACACACAACAGACCCAGGTTCTATCCCTGGCATCCCATATGGTTGCCTGAGCACAGCCAGGAGGAATTCCTGAGTGCAGAGTCAGGAGTAAACCCCTAAGCACGTTTTGGGGTGACCAAAAAAAGCCAAAAAAAAAAAAATAGATGAAAAAGGACAAATATAGAATGACTATTCATTTGTGGGAGATAAAAATAGTGTAAGACTAATATCCAAGATATCCAAGGCTAGGCAAAACAAGAGCCAGGAGGACTTGTCAGTGGTGAATCTACCAAGGGTATGTGGGGACTCAGAGGGTAAGAAAAATAGAGAAGGGCCCAGTTTGCAATAATAGGTGGAAATAGTAGCACTAGACTAGAGCTCTAGAACTCTAGGGTAAAAGGAATGCACATGCTAGCCTGTCAGTGTCTGAATTGCAAACCACAATGCATAAAAGGAGAAGAGGGATAGATAGATAGATAGATAGATAGATAGATAGAAGATAGATAGATAGATAGATAGATAGATAGATAGATGATAGATAGATAGATAGATAGATAGATAGATAGATAGATAGATAGATAGATAGGTGATAGATAGATAGATAGATAGATAGATAGATAGATAGATGATAGATAGATAGATAGATAGATAGATACATACATACATACATACATACATACATAGATGCATAGATAGATGGATAGATAGATAGATAGATGATAGATAGATGGATGGATGGATGGATGGATGGATTGATGGATGGATGGATGATGGATGGATGGATGGATGGATGGATGGATGGATGGTTGGATGGATGGATGGATGGATGGATAGATAGATAGATAGATAGAGTGGGTAGATAGATAGATAGATAGATAGATACATACATACATACAAGTATACATGATAGAAAAGACATAGATTAGATAGATGGATGGATGGATGGATGGATGGATGGATGGAGGATGGATGTATAGATGTATAGAGATAGATAGATAGATAGATAGATAGATAGATAGAGTGAAAGATGATTGATAGATGGATAGATAGATTGATTGATAGATTGATGATTGATAGATAGATTAGATAGATAGATGAGATAGATAGATAGATGATAGATAGATAGATAGATAGATAGATAGATAGATAGATAGATAGATAGATAGATAGATAGATAGATAGATGATAGATAGATAGAGAGAGAGAAATGTCTGCAATAGATAGATAGATGATAGATAGAGAGAGAGAGAGAAAGTTGCACTAGAGGCAGGTGTGGGGAGGAAGTTGTGGTGGCACGGTGCTGAAATGTGCACTGGTGGAGGGGATGGTGCTGGAACAGTGTATGACTGAAACCCTAACATGAACAGCTTTGTAATGGTCTATAGCATGGTGACATAATAAAAAAAATGTAATCTTAAAACGGAGTCTAAGCCATGGGACTTCGCTCTCTAAACAGGAAGTGCAATTCTTATGACCACACTTTGTCTTCTCCCCATCCCCCATCCCCTCTAACAAGAGTAAGAGGCAGTGTCCATATGTTCCTTCAACACCCGTATGTATTTGCTTCATTTATTCCTACAGAATTCCCAAGTATGACTTTTTTTTAAAGTTCCAGGCAATGCCATGTGAGTTAAGTAAAGGCACCCCTAGGGCCCCAATTCCAGTACAAGCAGAAACTCGGGAAGGTCTTCATTAGAAACTGGTCTGATAGAATGATTGCACTCATCTATGGGCTATGGACACACAGTATGAGACTGTGCGGAAGGGGCAGAGAGCGAGACTAGGAGGACTGGTGGGAAGCTACGTAGTGGTGGGGGAGAGGGCAAATTAGATAGAGAGTGGGGGGGCAATAGTGATGACAATAGTAGTTGGAAATGATCACTCTGGATAGAACTGATGCTGAAAGGCGGTAAGGGATATACGTGATAGCCTCTTTAGTATCTGTACTACAAAACAACAAAAAAAAGGAGAGAGCGGGGAGGAGGGAGAGAGGGGGGAAGTGCTTTTACCGTGAAGAAGCAGACTGGGGTGACGGTGGCAGGAAACTAGGGATGGTGGTGGGAAATGTACACTGGTGAGGATGGGTGTTAGAACATTGTATTATCAAAACCCAATTATGAATGACTTTGTCACTATGTGCCTCAGAGTGATTTAATAAAAAGAAAAAAAAAAGGAAGATAGCAAATAAGCTGGTCTGAAGATTCGTTCAGCAGTCTGCGGTGAAACACGCCATGCACTTCAAGGATGACAGGTGTCTACTGAGGAGATATGGCGCAGGGCAGGCACCAAGGATGAAGGTGGGTGACCACGGGGCAGTGTGGGAGAGATGCTGCATGTCTGGCCGTGTTAAGGCTAACAGGGCGTGAAAAGAAGATAGAGACCTGGGACTGGGAAAGTATTTGAGAGGAGTTCTGAGGGCTCAGGGGAAGAAGTTTGGCTTCAACCTTGTTCATTCCTGAGTTTGGCCCTCAGACCCCCTACATGGGCAGTCTATTTTACGAGTCTTTCTCACTTATAGAAAGTATCCCAGTGTCTCCAGGACTCTATTCTAACTCTCTCACTAACTCTGTACATCATGGTCCCATACCCATCGCTTCTTCTGTTCCCCCTTTGAGTGCTGGGGGTCGCCTTATTCTTCTTTTCCCAGAACGCTTTTTCTGGGCCCTTCCATGCACAATGAACAAGTTCCTCTGCTCACCAGGAACCAGGATGGGGGGCTGTAGCTAAACCAATGCGACAGCCCAACTCACTGTCCATGCTCTTAACTGTGGCCAG
>JAJIBD010033681.1:0-78849 GCA_021461705.1 Cryptotis parvus | reverse complement strand
GTTCATCATGTCCACCAGACCATTCATGGTAACTCGCAGTTCTAGAAGGCTGAATCGAAACGTTGGACCTGGGAATCTCCTGGTGGACAGTTCCACAATGAAACTGACCACATCACATTCAATGGACAGTTTTGCCTGACCAATGTCTCTGTCCGTCCCAAAATTCCAAACAGGATCAAAGTCTCCTCCGTGCAAAATTCTACTGCCCTGCAATGGGTGAAAGGCTACAAAGTTTAAGACGAGAACTCCCACAATGACCACCACCTGGGAACTCTTTGGCACCATTGCAACAATATGGGAATATGCCATCATTGATGACATTGATGAAGAATACAACCGACTGGTTCAGCACCTCCATGATTGTGCGAAGAATGCCAAAGAGGAGAGAAGATGCCTGGTCTTCAAAAAAATCTCTCAAGCTCATTTGCCAACGTGGCAAGGTGCAAACCTCAGGCAACCAAATGCTAACGTCAAGCTTGCAAAAAGCAGTGCGGAGAAGCCGTAAAGGGAAACCTCAGAGAAGAGCAGAATACTGGTTGATACAGCAGAAGCTGGGAAAAGCATTCACAATGCCCGCCTGTCCTTCGCCAACTGTAAGACCAAAGATAACTGCCCTCCGACGCCTGATGGATCTATCACGTCTTCCAGAAAGGCAATGGAGAAGATTATCCAGGACTTCTACTCAAATCTCTTTGATAGCCACATCCACCTGCCCACATACCAAATTCCACAGGATGGATATGTCATTCCAGCGTTCTCCCTTCTGAAATCCGACATGCCATTTTGTTGGTAAAGAAGGGAACAGCCCTCAGGTCCAGACAAAGTCAGACCCGAACACCTGAAGAATCTGTCATCAGTACTCATCCAATACAATGGCTCGGTTCTTCACACACTACCTGTCGAATGCAAGGTGCCCTCCCAATGGAAAACCAGCAGGACAGTTCTACTGTTCAAGAGGGGAGACATCCACGACATTGGCAACTATCGCCCCATCTGCCTGTTGTCCGTCACCTACAAGCTGTTCACTCAAGTCATCCTGAACAGGATTGGCAGAACATTAGAAGGACAGCGTGCGAGGAAGCTGGATTCTGAAAGGATTCAGCACAATCGACCATATCCACACGGTAACCAAGCTCACTGAGGTTTGTAGGGAGTTCAAGATGCCGCTCTGTCTCCCCACATTCATTGATTTAAAGAAAGCCTTTGATTCTGTGGAGACTGAAGCAGTCATCGAAGCCTTAGCCAAACAGGGGTTCAAGCCCAATACATCAAGATCCTTCGTGAGCTGTATTACGGATTCACCACCAGGATCTCACCATTCTACAAGGAAGGGATCACTGATGTCAAAAGGGGGTTCGGTGAGTGATACCATTTCACCAAAACTCTTCAGTGCCACCCTCAAGAACGTCATGCAACAATTAGAATGGGAAGGAATGGGAATGAAGATAGATGGTCGGCAACTACACCACCTCCGCTTTGCTGATGACATCATTCTAATAACACCAAACATTAGCAATTGGCACAAATGCTGGCTAACCTCGACCAAGAATGTGGAAAGATAGGTCTACAGCTGAATCTAAAGAAAACCATGTTTATGAAAAAATGAACTAGTTCCAGAGGCCCCATTCACTCTCAACGGAACAAACATCCCCTGAATGCAGCAGTTATGTGTACAGTAATACATGGGAACTCTATATACGTACCAGCGGCCGCGCCTTGGATCCCAAACAAGCTGGTATCACAGCAAACCAGAGTCTTGGCTCATTTTACCATTTCAAACCTTAAGGGAAATTGGTACTTTCTCTCATGTGTGTTACTAGAATAGTATAATGTCTGACACACAAGGAAGGCTGAAGAAATAATGTGAGAGCATTACTGTGTTTTCATTTTTGTCTCTTTTTGGTCTTTGCCATGGGGTCACCTCAGCAGCACTCCTGGTGCTGGAGAAACCATGCGTGGTGCGAAAGATCCAGCAATGGCCGGCTGCAAAGCAAGGGCCTCCCCACTGTTGGTCTCAGTCACGATTTACATCATTTTTATTTCAGTAAATGCTTTTATTCTGGGTCTGGGCCCACACTCAGCTGAGCTGCTGAGGGGCGTGACTCCAGGCTCAGGTCTCAGGGGAGACACCAGCACCCTGGGCGATGCTTCCCACTGCGGCAGCCACACCTGCATGAAACAGGCACCTGGACAGCGCCTTTCCAACACGGCCGAGAAAATACCGAACAGTGTCCCCACTTACACTAACCTGAAAGCGTGTAACACTGGAATACTAAAGAAAAAGAATGCAGAGGCCATAAATCAGTGCTTACTGAATAATATGGACTGAAAATTGCTATATCAGTTTTCAGCCCTGAATATTATAAACAGACCTCCAAAAGATTTTTGATTACAATCCCTGTCACTTGTCTTCCCGTTGTTCATCGATTTGCTTGAGTAGGCACCAGTAACGTCTCCATTCTTGTTACTGTTTTTGGCATATTGAATACACCATGGGTAGCTTGCCAGGCTCTGCTGTGGCTCTGGGTTCATCCCAGGGGGCCCAGTCCTTTTCTATGTCAGACAATCAACCATCAGGGCCCAAGGGGCAGAGCCCTGGGTGTGGGCAAGCCTGTCTCCTCTCTGCCACCTGCTGATGCAGGCCGGGCACTGCAGCCACATCTGCAACACATAGAGGGGCAGGACAATCTAACTGTAACACTATTATATAAAAGTAAACTAAATGTTTCTTTTCATCTGTCCAAGTGTAATTTTAAAGCTTTAATTCTTGCCATAGTCAACATAAAAAAAAATTTTTTAAACATTTACCATGAAAGTAAAAATACCCCAAAATTGCTAATGATAAACTGCAATCTGGCTAATTAATCCAGCGGTGAAATTTCAAGTTTAAATGTCCCACCCACATAAAATAGGTAGTATCAGTACAAAAAGTACTTCTCAAAAAAAAAATTCTTAATGTAAACCCACTCTGAAAAACCTATGAGTCATTCTTTAAGAACAAGGAAAACTTGTATCACTGACTGATTATTCTCCTGTTGAGTCACCATTCCAGCAGATTCCCTGTGGCTGAGCGTGGAGCTGAGCGTGGAGCACACAGGCTGCAGAACTGACCCCAGGAGTCCCGGATCATCTCCAGCTCCACATGAGCCCCTAGCACAGCCCCACAGCCATTACTGGGGGTGACTCCTCCCAGTAATGAGCCAGGAATAGCTCCAGCACTGTGGGTGTGGTCTGAAAAAAATACAAAAATTGTATCAACTAAAACTAGTCTTTGAAAATCTTTACTAGAGTTGCATAACACAATCACTTTCTTGATTATAAGCCGTGGTGCTCATTCATAATTTCAACTATTTCAGTAAATAATAAAAAATCACAGCTTCATGTTAGAACACTCCCACCTGCACCAATGCCATTACAGGCAGTCTAAAGGCATCTAAATTTAAGTCTATTTAAACTTCCATCTGACCCAGCAATTCCACTTGTTGCCATCTACCCCAAAAGCCCAAAAATCATTATTGCCAAAATGTTTACTGCGCCACTAACAGGCAAGATCTGGTTCAACCAAGTGTCCAAGCGCAGGTGACTGGATCAACAAACTGTGGTACCCTCAAGCAGAGAAAAGTCAGAACCCGCCATCTGCTGCTACGTGGACGGAACTGGACAGTTTCCCGCGTGAGGTCCACAGAAGCTGCTCGCTCCCAGATGTGGGACATAAAGGAACACCGTCAGGGAGTAACAAATGGCCAATGACAGCAGAACCAGCAATGGTGTAAAGAACTGAGCTGGGAGCTGGAGCAGTGGCGGCCCCAGGCTGGGAGGGGCGGTGGGACAGCGATGGAGGGAGCTGACAACGGTAGCAGGGTGGGTGCGTAGAAACCCTTTCACTGGCGGCACTGTCCTTCACAGTGCTTCAAATTCTTTGAACTGAATAAACTGGGATTCCTGAGAGCATGGAACAGTTAAGAACAGGCAATATCTTCTAAGACATACCGAGGTTTCTGCATGGCAGTTAAAGTGCCTCTTCCTAGGCGGGTATGAACTCATCAACCAATGGTCAGCCTCACAACAATCCTGTGTAGTGCTACCCTCTTATCACAAATACACAGGCTCAAGAACAGATGCAGGCCAGTGTAAGCTTCATCTAAACCCCAGATTCCCTTTTATTGAGGGGTGGGGCCCACACCCAACAGCTGGTCAGGGTTCACGCCTGGCAGGCAGAGGGAGGTGGGGCAATCAGGTCCGAGCAGGAACCTGGGTTAGCCACGTGCAAGGTAAGCGCCCTACTCACTGCACTCTCTGGTCCCTAAACCCCAGCTTAAGAGTGGGCTGCAGTCCCGCACTGGTGGGGTCCCGATGGGTTCGTCTAAAGTAAGGATTTCTAGCCATGTAACTCCCAACAATTAATTCCAAAGCAACAATGTAACGAGCCTGAGGACACAGCAGCACTCTCCCCATTTCTGGGCAAAAGGGACAAACGGCAGTTTAAGGAGCCCTCCTTAACTACAAAGCTAGTGGCACTGTCAGCATCTTCGAAAATCATATTCTCAATTCTATCAGATCATCTAAATGCCAAATACGTATTATTAAATTCTTTTTTTAAGAGAAAAAAAATCTAAAGAATTGCTTTCCAAAGGAAAGCAGAGCTTTCCTCGCAGCTCTGTCTTGACAATTATTCCTGCAGCGACACTTGATCCAGCATCCTTTCCTTCCTTCCAAGAATCCCAGATTTCTGACTTGGGAACTCGTTTTGGTAATTTTATGAAAAGCACCATGATTTCTGAGAAGTTATTCCTAGTTGTATCTTAGACAACGTTCCAGCAGCAATCCCACCAGGGGTCCAGGTCCCCCCCACACCGCCCGCCCCAGCCTGCCACCCTGACAGGCACACTTTTGGATCTGGTTTTTGGTGATGCTGCCTGTGGGTTAGAGCTACCTCCTTCCCTCACAGCATGGGTTATTACTCTATCCCGTGGGCCCTTCGCTTCTCTCTCTTCCCCGATTCTTGCCTTCTCTGCTCTGGGTGGGCCACAGGGCATCTAGGCAGGACCCTTTGAAACACTGTGTTCCCTTGTCTAATCATTCCACATGCCACATAAGACCATCCTGTGTTCATCCTTCTGCCTTACTTCATGCAACGGCCAGCTCCACCCAGGTTGCAGCAAACTGTCATTCTGTCGTTCCTTACAGCGAGGTAGAGTCCCACTGTGAATGCATCCGCATCTTCAGGAGACACGAGCCACCACCGCACACCTAGCTGAATCCCCATCTTAGCTACTGGGCTACGTGCGCAAGGAATAATGGTGTGCACATGTCCCTTTGAACTAAAGTGTTTGTGACTCTTTTTGAGGATCCTGTTGTTGCATGGCCATTGCATATGTATAGTCCATGTCCCCATCCAGACACGAGCTCAGAGCAGTCAACTGACTTAGGCAGCCCAGAGTGAACAACCATATGGCTGGGGAATCTAGATGGGCTGTATTGAAGCAGTACGCTGGGCAAATCATATACATCAAAGCAGAGCGCTGGGTGAATCTATACACTAAAGCAGTACGCTGGGCGAATCATATACATTAAAGCAGAGCGCTGGGTGAATCTATACACTAAAAGCAGTACGCTGGGCGAATCATATACATTAAAGCAGTACGCTGGGCGAATCATATACACTAAAGCAGTACGCTGGGTGAATCTATACACTAAAGCAGTGCGCTGGGCGAATCATATACACTAAAGCAGTACGCTGGGTGAATCTATACACTAAAGCAGTACGCTGGGCGAATCATATACACTAAAGCGGTACGCTGGGCGAATCGTATGCACTAAAGCAGTATGCTGGGCGAATCGTATGCACTAAAGCAGTACACTGGGAGAATCGTATACACTAAAGCAGTACGGCTGGGAGAATCATATACACTAAAGCAGTGCGCTGGGCGAATCGTATACACTAAAGCAGTGCGCTGGGAGAATCGTATACACTAAAGCAGTACGGCTGGGCGAATCGTATGCACTAAAGCAGTGCGCTGGGCGAATCGTATACACTAAAGCAGTGCGCTGGACAAATCATATACACTAAAGCAGTACGCTGGACAAATCATATACACTAAAGCGAGTACGCTGGGCGAATCATATACACCTAAAGCAGTACGCTGGGTGAATCTATACACTAAAGCAGTGCGCTGGGCGAATCATATACACTAAAGCAGTACGCTGGGCGAATCGTATGCACTAAAGCAGTATGCTGGGCGAATCGTATGCACTAAAGCAGTACGCTGGACAAATCATATACACTAAAGCAGTACACTGGGAGGAATCGTATACACTAAAGCAGCACGCTGGGCGAATCTATACACTAAAGCAGTACACTGGGAGAATCGTATACACTAAAGCGGCACGCTGGACAAATCATATACACTAAAGCAGTACGCTGGGCGAATCGTATACACTAAAAGCAGTGCGCTGGGCGAATCTATACACTAAAGCAGTACGCTGGGTGAATTATATACACTAAAGCAGTGCGCTGGACAAATCATATACACTAAAGCAGTACGCTGGGCGTGAATTGTATACACTAAAGCAGTGCGCTGGACAAATCATATACACTAAAGCAGTGCGCTGGGCGAATCGTATACACTAAAGCAGTACGCTGGGCGAATCGGATACACTAAAGCAGTACGCTGGGCGAATCGTATACACTAAAGCAGTACGCTGGACAAATCATATACACTAAAGCAGTACGCTGGGCGAATCATATACACTAAAGCAGTACGCTGGACAAATCATATACACTAAAGCAGTACGCTGGACAAATCATATACACTAAAGCAGTGCGGCTGGGCAAATCGTATACACTAAAGCAGTACGCTGGACAAATCGTATACTCTAAAGCAGTATGCTGGGTGAATCGTATACACTAAAGCAGTATGCTGGGCGAAATCATATATGCTAAAGCAGTGCGCTGGGAGAATCGTATACACTAAAGCAGTACACTGGGAGAATCGTATACACTAAAGCATGTCGGCTGGGCGAATCGTATACACTAAAGAAGTACGCTGTGTGAATCAGTATACACTAAAGCAGTACACTGGGAGAATCGTATACACTAAAGCAGTACACTGGGAGGAATCGTTATACACTAAAGCAGTCGGCTGGGCGAATCGTATACACTAAAGAAGTGCGCTGTGTGAATCGTATACACTAAAGCAGTACGCTGGGAGAATCGTATACACTAAAGCAGTACGCTGGGAGAATCGTTATACACTAAAGCAGTACGCTGGGGAGAATCGTATACACTAAAGCAGTACACTGGGAGAATCATATACACTAAAAAGCAGTGCGCTGGGAGAATCGTATACACTAAAAGCAGTACACTGGGAGAATCGTATACACTAAAGCAGTGCGCTGGGAGAATCGTATACACTAAAGCAGTACACTGGGAGGAATCATATACACTAAAGCAGTGCGCTGGGAGAATCGTATACACTAAAGCAGTGCGCTGGGCGAGAATGGTATACACTAAAAGCAGTACGCTGGGAGAATCATATACACTAAAGCAGTACACTGGGAGAATCATATACACTAAAGCAGTGCGGCTGGGAGAATCGTATACACTAAAGCAGTACACTGGGAGAATCGTATACACACTAAAGCAGTACGCTGGGAGAATCGTATACACTAAAAGCAGTACACTGGGAGAATCATATACACTAAAGCAGTACACTGGGAGGAATCATATACACTAAAGCAGTGCGCTGGGAGAATCGTATACACTAAAGCAGTACACTGGGAGAATCGTATACACTAAAGCAGTACGCTGGGAGAATCGTATACACTAAAGCAGTACACTGGGAGAATCATATACACTAAAGCAGTGCGCTGGGAGAATCGTGATACACTAAAGCAGTGCGCTGGGCGAATGGTATACACTAAAAGCAGTACGCTGGGAGAATCATATACACTAAAGCAGTACACTGGGAGAATCATATACACTAAAGCAGTGCGCTGGGAGAATCGTATACACTAAAAGCAGTACACTGGGAGAATCGTATACACTAAAGCAGTACGCTGGGAGAATCGTATACACTAAAGCAGTACACTGGGAGAATCATATACACTAAAGCAGTGCGCTGGGAGAATCATATACACTAAAGCAGTGCGCTGGGCGAATGGTATACACTAAAGCAGTGCGCTGGGAGGAATCATATACACTAAAGCAGTACACTGGGAGAATCATATACACTAAAGCAGTGCGCTGGGAGAATCGTATACACTAAAGCAGTGCGCTGGGAGAATCGTATACACTAAAGCAGTGCACTGGGAGAATCGTATACACTAAAGCAGTACGCTGGGAGGAATCGTGACATTGAAGAAAATCATATACACTGGGAAAATCATATACACTGAGGGAGACATTTTCAAATGAGGGAACTCTAGGGAACATCATTAAACGCCCTGCAAAAAGTACTACCAAATAAAAAACAAAACAAATTCTTTATACTTTTTTAACCAATTTGAGTCTTGAGTTACATCTAAAACAATTCAAACTGAGGATTCTTCCCAGCATGCCTTGCCTTCCAATGTCCCAAACTTGCATGCTACACACAGAATGTTTTCTACTCTGTGTTAGCGTGTGTTACTGAGCTATTATGTGCCAGGCCTTGTGTGAGATACTAAGCTCACATCCTCCCTAGTACTGAAAACAAATCTATATCCCAAATCTTTAAGACATACTTTACCCGACCTTTTCATTAGTATAAAGTCGGAGGTTGGATGAACCACATTCTCAGCACCACACAGCTCCTCAGTGGAGGCAGAGTCCAAACCAGGCTCACATCTAGTTTAAGTACATGTCTTTCCAGCTACGTGAAAACCACATCCCCAGGCCAAGTGAATCTTGCCTGTAAAGGACCTTTGCTCCGGGATCAAATCTTCAGTGAAACTTTCCCAGCCCATTTACTCCTCTCAGAGATCGTTCATTCTGATCAAGAAAATATTACCATGTATACCAACTGTTTGCATATGTAACACAAAGTTCCTTAAGAAAAGCGGGTCCAAGTAACTGCTCCACAGTGCACAACAAATCAAGTAAGCAAAAGGTATTAATGAAAGGAATCACCACCAGATAAAGTCCTTCCACAACTTAAAACTCACTTAACAAACGGTCAAACACAGGGGCCCAGGGGGCTCAGCATTACGGTAAGGCAGCCCCTCCCTCACACACTGCGGACACGAGTTCCATCTCTGGTCCCCAAGCATGGTGCCAGGACGTATTTCTGAGCGCAGAGCCAGCCAGCAGTAAGCCCTGAGCACCATCAGGTATGGCCCCAAAACAGAAACTGTCAAACTGAGAATCCTTTTCTGCACACTGCTCTGAAATGTGGTTAGTTCTTGATTTTACACAAGTCTCTCTCTACTATACTTCTAAAGGGCTGCACAGAAATGCCAGAAATTCAGAATGTCTCAAATAGTAAGTCTTTAAATGTGACCGACGAATCTGTCCTTAGCAAAAGGCACAGCAAGTTCAAAATGTCAAGTGCACTAAAGACAGACGAGCGTTAACTTCATTTAGAGCCGTTGTCCCCACCTTACTCGCAAATGCAAGCCAAGGAAGCAGGGACTGTCGGGGCGCTTCAATGGCCCTTGTATTGCCACTGCACTGCCGTGGACGTTCCAGATGCCTACCCAGATTAAAAGCCAGAGGCGACACAATCTCAACAGCACCTCTGAGCATACAGGCTCTCCCAACTACTGAGTATGTCCACGCTTCTCCTTTCTTTATTACCACTGGCACTGAAATGCATGTACAGAGAATAATAATTTATTTTTGGCTATGAATAAGCGGACTCATGATTTCACACCCACCCTAGCAGGCAAAAGAAGTAGTTACTGAAGCAATACACGCTTCCCCTCATTTAAAAAAGCAACCTGCACGCTCCCGGACATGCCTTCTGCAAACACAAATTCCGCATACGACTAGGCATCTTAGGTACCAACTTTACACAGCCTTTTGCGGGGGGCTGGGGAGGGGACCAAGGAGGGGGACATCAACGTATTTAAAGGAATGGCACAAACACAAAGAACGGAAACAGACACTTGGAGACAGCCGCGTTTTGGGATTAACTACCTCTTCGTCATCCCTTACTCTGGATCCCAGAGAGTTTATTACATAAGTTGTTTTACTCATCCCAAACCGTGGGGCAAGCGCTGGGAGCCGGATTTCCCGGCAAGGAGACAGCTCCTATCCAGAACAACCGGCTTTAGGGACACACAGAAACCGCCGGGGCGTCCGGTGGTCGCGGCGGGTCACAATGCCTGGGGGCCCATCCACATGGCAGCCTCCCACCCGGGCCGGATGCCCAGTGTCTGGCCGGTGCCTTTCCAAGAACCCTCATCCCTCAGGGTCTCTCTGTCTGTCTCTGTCTCTTTTCTGTCTCTGTCTCTCTCTAACTCTGTGTCTCTGTGTCTGTCTCTTCTCTCTCTCTCTCTGTCTCTGTCTATCTCTGCCTCTGTGTCTCTGTCTCTCTCTCTCTGTCTCTCTCTGCCTCTGTGTCTGTCTGCCTCTCTCTCTCTCTCTCTCTCTCTCTCTCTCTCTCTCTCTCTCTCTCTGCAACCTAGAAAAACCTTTTTATAAAAAAAACCCTCAAAACCTCCCCGCCTCCTTCTCCCCCTCCCCCAATTACGACCGCTCCAACTTTCCCCTGGGGATCCAGCCGCTCCTGCCGGGTGGGCAGCGTCCACCCCGCCGCGGGGCAGTGCCCAGGCACCGGGGTCCCCGGCGGGGCGGGCAGACGACCCCACCCCACCGCCCCTCCCAGGGGGCCACAATAGGCCCCGAGACCCTCCCCAGCCCGGAGAGGCGCCCCGGGGGGTCGCGCACCCAGACGCTCGCCCCATGCGAGACCCTCCCCCAAATAGAAACACCAGCCGCCCACCGAGCCGGGCAGGGACCCACCGAGCCGGGCAGGACCCACCGAGCCGGCAGAGCCCACCGAGCCGGCAGAGCCCACCGAGCCGGGCAGGACCCACCGAGCCGGCAGAGCCCACCGGGCCGGGCAGGACCCACCGAGCCGGCAGAGCCCACCGGGCCGTCAGAGCCCACCGAGCGGGCAGAGCCCACCGAGCCGGGCAGGACCCACCAAGCCGGCAGAGCCCACCGGGCCGGGCAGAGCCCACCGGGCCGGGCAGAGCCCACCGGGCCGGGCAGAGCCCACCGAGCCGGCAGGGCCCACCGAGCCGGCAGGAGTCCACCGAGCCGGCAGAACCCACCGAGCCGGGCAGAGCGCCCACCGGGCCGGCAGGGCCCACCTGGCCGGGCAGAGCCCACCGAGCGGGCAGAGCCCACCGAGCCGGGCAGAGCCCACCGGGCCGGCAGGGGCCCACCGAGCGGGCAGAGCCCACCGGGCCGGGCAGGGACCACCTGGCCGGGCAGGGCCCACCGAGCGGGCAGGGACCACCGGGCCGGCAGAGCCCACCGAGCGGGCAGGGGAGCGGGAGCGCACCCGGAGGGGCCCAGCGCAGCCCGCGAGGCCCAACGGCCGCGACCCCCGGCGACCCCCGGCCGAGCCCCCGCACTCACAGGCAGCCGGAGCAGGAGGTGCACACGAAGGAGCCCACCGTCATGTTGGCGTAGGTGGGGCCGCGCTGGTCGCAGTCGAAGCACTTTCGGTTGTGCGGGAGCCCCGTCATGTCCCGCAGCATCTTCAGGTGCTTCTCCTCCTGCTTCCGCTTGGCGCTGGCCGCCATGGCCGCGGCGCCCACCGGGAGGGCACGGCCCGGGCCGGGGCTCCCACGGGCCGCCCTCCGCCCGCGCGGGCCCTGCCGCCGCTCGCCTGGACTGCGCTGGGCCGGGCGGAGCGGACACAGCGGCCGGGACAGCGCCGCCGCCTTCCCGACGTCTCCGAGGAAGACGAGCGAGCGGGCGGCAAGAGGAGGCCCGCCCGGGGCCGCAGGCCAGTGTGCGCCGGCGCCCTCTGCTGCCCGGGAGGACTCACCGCGGCCGCCCGGGACCGGCGCTGACTGCGGGCGAGGGCAGAGCGAGACCACCGGTCCAGGAGGGGATGACGGCGAGGAGGAGGAGGAGGAGCACGGGGAGGCGAATCGTGTGGGGAATAATATGCATGGAGCGCGTCTATGAGCTAACCGCGTGACATGGATTACGAGTCTCTCTTGACTCGTAATTCATGTCATCATCCAGGTTTTGGGGGGGCTTCTGGGTTTGAGGGGTGGGGTTTGGTTTGTTTTTGTGCTTTGGGGGTCATCTACGGCGATGCTCAGGAGTTGCTTCTGGCTCTGCACTCAGGAATTGCTCCTGGCGGTGCTTTGTGGAGGACCATATGGGATGCCCCGGGCAGAACCTGGGTGGGCTGCATGCAAAGCAAACAGCCCTACTCGCTGGATGAAAAGTCTCATCCAGGGAAGCCAAATTCCAAATCCTCCTTGGACCCCCTGAAGGGCTGCTGATGCTCCCTTCCCTCTCTTGGCTCAGCTATCCTGATTGCAGTTTTTATTTGATACTGAAAGGGGGTGGGCAAAGGCCAGGAGAGACTCCACTGGGTAGGGTGCTTTCCTTGCACGTGGCCAATCCGAGGTTGGGTCCAGCCCTATGATAGTTCTTATTTTTCCCTTTATTGCAGGGGAGGAGTGCATACCCAGTAGTGTTCAGGGTTTCCTCCTGGCTCTGCACTCAGGGATCACTCCCGCAGGCTCGGTGGCCATAGAGGATGCCAGGAATCAAACCTAGGTCGACCATATGCGAACAAAGCCCTCTGCTCACTGCTCTATCTCGCTGGCTCCAGATTTTTTAAACATCTTCTAGAAAGCAGCTGTAGAAAATATCAAACAGTCATGAATCCATAGTCTACCTGCAATGGTCTCAGCTAATCCCAGCTGACCCTAAATCAATGTGCTTGCCGCCTGTCCTGTCTCTGTCTCTCTGTCTCTCTCCTCTCCCCCTTTCCCATCTCTAATGATTCAAAGCAAACCCTAAACTCTAGCTATGATACCACTTACCTGCATGAAAGTTTTAATGTGTCTTGTGAGAAAATAGCTTGACCACAGACCATTAGCACTCCAAAAAATTTTTTAAAGATGATTTCTTAAAATCGCTTAATATCCTTTCAGTGCCCAAGTTGGTAAGTAGCTCATCAAGGGTTCTAAAGGATTGTCATGGCTGTTAGAGCCCATATTCTGCAGCGGAGTAATGTGCCTTCCTAAGACACATTGCAGTCTAGGCCTTTGGCCTCCATCTCCTTTAGATTTCTCCTTACAGTTCATTTCTATAGAAACCAGGAACTTGTCGTGTTGTTTTCCTATAATCTCTGTTACTTAACAGTAACTTTCCTTTGTCTCCTCTGTTGGCTAAAACGGGTAGTTGCCAAGTTAGGATAGAGAAGGATCACTATGGCAATGATAGCTGGAAATGGTCACTCTGGGTAAGAACTGAGTGCTGAAAGTCGATAAAGGAACAACATGATAACCCCTCAGTCTCTGTACTGCACACCCCTCTTTCCTTTTCCTAAAGAGAGAAAGAAAGGCTCCTGCCACAGAGGCAGACTGGGAGTTGGGGGGTGGGGGTAGGTGTGGTGGGAGGGAAACCGGGGACACTGGTAGTGGGAATTGTGCACAGGTGGAGGGACGGGTGTTGGGACATTGCATGACCAAAACCTGATCATGAACAGCTCTGTAACTGTGTCTCGTGCTGTGATTCAGGGGAGTAGTGAGCTAAAAGGCAGTAAAAGGAAAAATAATGATTGAAAAATAGATCACATAGGGGCCGGAGCGATAGCCCAGCGGGTAGGGCGTTTGCCTTGCACGCGGCCGGCCCGTGCAGGCCAGGGTTCGATCCCCCAGCATCCCATATGGTCCCCTGAGCACCGCCAGGAGTAATTCCCTGAGTGCAGAGCCAGGAGGAACCCCTGAGCATCGCCGGGTGTGACCCAAAAAAAAAGCAAAAAAAAAAAAAAAAATAGATCACATATAAATAAGCTAGAAATAAAAAACAAAAGCTATTGGCAGTTGCTGGAGGCCGGAGAAATAGTACAATGGGAGAGGCATTGCCTTGCCTTTCCCCGCCTGGGCTAAATTCCCGGCACCCCAATTGGTCCCAGAGCTCCGTCCCAATCTGGGCTAAATCCCCAGCACCCCAATTGGTCCCAGAGCTCCGGCCCAACCTGGGCTAAATCCCCAGCACCCCATGTGGTCCCAGAGTTCCATCCCGACTTGGGCTAAATCCCCCAGCACCTCATATGGTCCCAGAGCTCCGTCCCAACCTGGGCTAAATCCCCAGCACCCCATGTGGTCCCAGAGCTCTGTCCCAACCTGGGCTAAATCCCAGACACCCCATATGGTCCCAGGGATCCATCACGAGTGATCCCTGAGCATAAAGCCAGGAGTAAGCTCCGAGCTCCTCTGCAGATGACCCCCAAACAACAACGAGCTTAACAACAGAATCATTAGTTGCAGCTACTTTGTGAGATCAAGTGTTTACGACAAGATTGTATTTGTGCAGCACACCACAGACAGGAAGAGGATCCCCTCTTTATGCCATTCAGCCACTGACATGGGTGTGTAGCTTCATGACTCGCTAAAGGTTATAAGATGACGATGATCTTTGTCTTTCTACCTCTCCCTTTGCTGTGTCGCCATAGTCAGGAGTCGCACACAAGCTTGGCTGCAGTGCACAGGCCTCATGCTTATATGGGTGCACTGTTGTTTCTTGTTTTGAGGGTGGGGTGGCCATCCCCAGCAGTACTCAGGGTTTACTCCTGACTCTGTGCTCAGGGGCATGCCTGGCAGTGCTTGGCTGAGCTCTCCGGGTCTCTGGTGCCCACATGTATTTCTCTTGTGGTGCTCACTGTGGTGCTTAGACAGTTGCTACTGCCGTGCTATTCCATTTACCGGCTGAATATTTGGGGGACTACCAGGCACTGTTCAGGGTGCCCCAGGATTACCTCTGGGGATAGTCAACCAGCCTGGTAGTTCAGTGCTAGGGTCCAAAATGTGGTACCACTGTGCGTGGCCCAGGGACCACCAGATTCATTCCAGGGGTATGCATGGTCTACACCAGGCCATGTGTTAGAGGGATCTGAACTTGGGTCAGGCATATACCCTGACCCCTAAACTGTCTCCCAGCTCTGAAACCTTTCTATAAAGAAACATTGTTCATTTGGGGTGGTTTTTTTTTTTCATAGTATTCAGTAAAGTTCAAGACAGAGAGACGGGATACATATTTCCCTTTATTCACTCCTCTTCAAAATATGATATTGCCTCCCCAACACCTTGTCATGGCTCTTCAGATTTTCAAGAATTTTGCCAGATATGTTATCTTTCACATCCTGGGGACTCACTAACTCATTGTTGGCCAGAGGCATCTCTTAAGGTTAACTTCATTAGTCTTTTGACCAGATCTTTGGCTTAAGGTCAACTGGGATGGCCAAGGCTGGGAACCAGGGAGTAGGACACTGATCTTGCCAGCCCTGGGCTGAAGCTTCCTTCCTTGCACCCTGACTGGATCTGAGAGACGGCCTGTCTCTTAGTCATCAGCACCAGTGCACTTCCAGCTCAGACGGCGGCTGGCTTATTGGTTTCTGTATTAGCAACACTCACTCGCCATTGGTGAGTTTGTTTGCTTGTCTCTCTCTGGCCTATAATCTCATAAATCCCAACAGAAGGTATGGCGGCAGCACCAGAGAGGAGCAGTTTAATAAGCGGTTGTTTCATCATTAGGTTGTGGTTGTCGCCATTTAAAGAGACAGGAAGCATTTCCAGACTCGGGATCCGGTAGGAAAGTGAAGTCCAGGTGATTTCTCCAAGTGAAATAGGAAGCTCTTGACTTGCTTAGTTTGGACTCTTTCAGACCATGTGCAACGGCCAAGGAGGTTTCTACTACTTTTGGCTCCTGAAAAAAAAATTGCAACGTGCCAAGCAAGGCTTTGTCATCTCCCAGAGACTCAGCAGAAAGCAGAAGGAGGTATTATTAGCCCACTTTATAGGTGAGGGAAACCAAGGCTCAGAAAGGCTGGATTGCCCAAGGCCAAGCCGGAAACGAAGCTCGCCTCCGGGTAGGATTCCGATTGAGTTCCTGCAGCGAGGGAGCGACTTCTTCCAGTCACTGACTTCAGACCCTGCTTGAGGGATTTGCAAAGCACAAATTCCCCACGGAGCTGTTAGCACAGCAAGGCAGCGGCACGGCTAGAGTGAGCTTGAACATGCCAGCATGATTCAGCACCTCCGGCTTCCTGCCCGGCTCCCAGCCTCCTGCGACTGCCCTCTGCTCTGGAATGACGCGTGTCCCAGAGGCCCAGAAGCCCTGCAGGATCTGCCTCCCTCCCTCAGACCACGCGAGGGCTCCCCTCCCCCAGCTCTGCCCCCACCGCCCCTGGCACCCCGAGTGACACCTCAGCCTCCACCCCACTGCTCAGCCTGCTCCCCTTGCTGTACTGCAAATGCTCTTCTCGGCCACCACACGGCCTTTGCACCTCCCTTGTTGCTTCCTGACAAGTCTACCAACTCCTCCTTCCCTTCTCCCCTCAAACGCAGCCGCAACTGTTCCAAGATCCCTTTCTTTCTGGCTAATTCATCAGACCCCAGAAGAGCGGCTCATTGCAGTCCCAGGAAGAGCACTTGCTATGGTGTAGCTATTTATGCCTCTTGGGGAATAGTCACTTCCGGCCATGACACTGAAGAGGAGGACAGGTCTACCCAAGTTCACCCCTTAGCTGTGGCTGGGCACTCTGAAGGGGCTCTGTACATGCTGGCTGGGTGAATACCAGATGCAGCTTAGCAGCAGAGAGGGAAGCTCTTGCTGACTCCCACAGCGGAGGGGTCCTGCTTTCTGCTCATCGTGGCCCCTGCTGTTTGGGTTTCCGCAGTGAGTCCAGCTCCCTGACCAAGCAAACGGAGTGTTTTCTTAAGGAACTTGCTGATTTTGAAATCAACCTGTCGAGAGCAAAGAATCGAAAAGCCTGACTGGCTGCAGGCCTCCCTGCCCGTCTTATCACCAGGAATGACTCAGAAAAATGTCTGGTAAAGCTGGGTGATCGGAGAGGCCCCAGGTGATCGGAGAGGCCCCAGGTGATCGGAGAGGCCCCAGGTGATCGGAGAGGCCCCAGGTGATCGGAGAGGCCCCAGGTGATCGGAGAGGCCCCAGGTGATCGGAGAGGCCCCAGGTGATCGGAGAGGCCCCAGGTGATCGGAGAGGCCCCAGGTGATCGGAGAGGCCCCAGGTGATCGGAGAGGCCCCAGGTGATCGGAGAGGCCCCAGGTGATCGGAGAGGCCCCGGGTGATCGGAGAGGCCCCCGGTGATCGGAGAGGCCCCCGGTGATCGGAGAGGCCCCAGGTGATTGGAGAGGCCCCAGGTGATTGGAGAGGCCCCAGGTGATTGGAGAGGCCCCAGGTGATTGGAGAGGCCCCAGGTGATTGGAGAGGCCCCAGGTGATTGGAGAGGCCCCAGGTGATTGGAGAGGCCCCAGGTGATCGGAGAGGCCCCAGGTGATCGGAGAGGCCCCAGGTGATCGGAGAGGCCCCAGGTGATTGGAGAGGCCCCAGGTGATTGGAGAGGCCCCAGGTGATTGGAGAGGCCCCAGGTGATTGGAGAGGCCCCAGGTGATCGGAGAGGCCCCAGGTGATCGGAGAGGCCCCAGGTGATCGGAGAGGCCCCAGGTGATCGGAGAGGCCCCAGGTGATTGGAGAGGCCCCAGGTGATTGGAGAGGCCCCAGGTGATTGGAGAGGCCCTGAGAGGCTGCTGAGGAGCTGCCAACTCACCCCAAGGCCACCGCACCCACCACACCTCAGGGCACCGCCCCACATGGGACTCTGCCCTGAGAGAAGGTCTTTTGTGTCCTCCAGCACCCAGCCTCAAACCACAGAGGGGGCTTCCCAGTTCTGCGTATCTGAACTCGGGGGTCGGGCTGGGGTCCTCTGTTCACAAAGGCCCTTTCAGATCCAGCCTTTACCGGTGATTTGATAGACCCTCAGTGCCAGGGGGGTGGTCGGGATTGGGCCCTGACCCAAGAAAAAAACTAATGGGATCAAGTAGGATATGGCCCCGGGCCAGCCTCTCGACCTGCTCCACACCTCAAATTCATCCTGGTCCTAAGTCCTGGCTTATGACAGGACTTTGTGAATAACACAGCGGCCCTCGTCTCTGCTGGGCTATGGGAAGGACTTACTTAAGTTTATTATTCTGGGGCTGGAGCGATAGTACAGCAGGTAGGGCAAACATTTGCCTTGTATGCAGATGACCCAGGTCCGATCTCCAGTGTCCCCTATGGTCCCTTGAACACTGCCAGGAGTAATTCCTTAGTGCAGAGCCAGGAGTAACCCCCTGAGCATCTCCGGTGTGACCCGACAGGCCAAAAAGAAAAACATTATTTTAAAACATGCTGAGGCATTGGGGCCTGACTTGGCAGCCCCGACTAGTCTAAGGGACCGGAAGCCATGAAGAAAGTACCCCCTCCCCAAGCCACCCCTAAGCCCATATCCCAGACCCCTGAGAGCTTCTGCCAGCACCAGACCTCTCTGTTACCCACAGGCCTGCTCCAAACACCCCATTTGAAGCTGTGCGGAGGCCCTCTAGCGTTCAGGCCTTCAGATTCCACCACTCACTAGATGCATTGGGATCGTGCAGTAGACACCCACCAACAGCAGCGAGCATTCCAGAAGGTAGAAAAAACTAAACCTGTGGGGTTTCCCTTTTTATTAGCAATCTTCCCTCCCACTGGGAGGCTTTTTCCAGTTCATGGCCCCAGAGCCAAAGCTCATTTTTATGACCCGTTGAAGCCAAGCAAAAGGAAAATAATGCTGGTGTGTTATTAACTCCCTTCGCCCACCTTACCCCAAACCCTCCAACCCCTCCCACCAGGGTGGAGAGTTTCCGACTCAGTCAAGCATCGTGGAACAATATTTGGCTTGATTTTCTCACCTCTTGCTTCTTTGGAGAGCACCTTTCTTTGCTGTGGTTTGATTATTTTAAACATTTCCTGACTTGCTTTTTAATTTGTGAGAAGCAGTCAAATAGAAAAGAAAGAGCTGCAGGGAGTACCCACAGAGAAACAGCAGTGGGTGCCCTTCCTGGAAACATCCTGGGGGTTTCTGGGTACCCTGTGAGGAGCCAGCCAAGAAACTGACACCGAATGGCCCCAAGGCCATTGGCACCCACGCTGGGGCCCTGACAGGCAGTTCTCTGGCCTCAGACCCCCCAGGCCCCAGGAGGCTGGAGGAACTGGCCACCAAGCCGTGTCCCAGCCCAGCTCTTCCCCAGTGCTCACTCCTCACTCCTCTTCCTCCAGCTTTCTCTCACCTGCTGAATTGTGGCCGCTGGGTCACGTCATTCCCCTTTCGATCTATGTCCCTAGTTGGACAGGTCACAAGTGGACTGTGACAAGTTGGCTGGCCCCATTGACCTTGGGTTGACTGAGCCGAATGCCAGTTTCTCTCTGCAGACTCAGCACAAAAAGCAGCTTTTGTTATTCATTTATCAGTAAGATATTTCCTTGAAGAGGGGAGACCAGGAAGTGGCTTGCATCTCTTCCATCCCTCCCTCCCTCCCTTCCTTCCTTCCTTCCTTCCTTCCTTTTTTCCTTCCTTCTTTCCTTCCTTCCCTCCCTCTCTCCCTTTCTTTCATTCCTCCTTCTCTCCCTTCCTTCTTATCTTCCTTTTTTTCTTCCCCCTCCCTCTCTCCTTCCTATTTTTTTGCGAACCTTTATTGAGCACCCACTATGTGTAAGACGTGGAGAATCCAACACTGATTACGGCAGAGTTCCTGTTCTCCTGGGCTTGCATGAGAGAGAGAACAGACGATCCATATATTAATAGAAACAGGCTGGGTGCTCAGTGATCTGGAAAAAGAGTCCAATAGGAGAGAGGGGAAGGTGTGAAGGGAGAGAACAGTGCTGGGTGGGCAGTGCAGGCCTGGAGGACAAGGACCAGGGGAAGTTGGGAGCCTTGCAGTTGTCAGACATCACAGGGAAGGTGGCCTAGTATGTCTGAAATCTCGCAGGACGTGGCCTGGTATAGGAGAGATCACAGACAACATGGCCTGATGTGTCTGAGGTCGTAAGTAATATGGCCTGGCTTGTCTGAAATCACACAGAACATGACCTGGTGTGTCTAAGGTCATGCGGAATCAGCTCTGGTGTGTCTGAGGTCATGGGGAGTCAGGCCTGGCATGTGTGAGATCAAAAAACCGTGGCCTAGTGTGTGTGTGATATCATGGAGAGTCAGACCTGCCATGTGTGAGATCACAGGACCATGGCCTGGTGTCCCTGAGGTCATGGGGAGTCAGGCCTGGCATGTGTGAGATCATAGGCCCGTGGCCTGGACACGCCAATCCCTCCCTCAGTTGTGGCACAGTCAGCGGTTCTGCTGCCCCAGGTGCCCCTTGAGAGCTCAAGGCACCGACTTCGGAAGCCAGAGAGAACAGCTCCTGTCTGCAGCAGGAAGAGCCTCTCAGAAACGACCCATTCACACTGTCAATGGCGCGTTGTTCCCTCTGTGGCTGAGCAGGGAGAGGACCTTCCTTCTGCTCCAGAGGAAAGAAAGGGGCCCTGTGGGCAGAGAAACCTGCTCTTCCCCCCCACCCCCCCCCGCCCCCATCCCTGGGCTGTCAGGCCCACAGAAAAAAAGAAAACAACCCTACACTCCCTTTCCAAGAGGTCAGCTAGAACAATTTTAAATGGGTGTTTAAAAAATGCCAGGCCTTGGGCTGGAGTGACAGTACAGAGGGTGGGGCATTTGCCTTGCACACACCGAACCTGGGGTTAATCCCCAGCACCCTGTGTGATGTCCTCCAGCTCCCTCCGTGGGCTGGACCAGGAGTGATCCGTGAGCTCCACCAAGAGATCCCTACGTGCAAAGCCAGGTGTGGCCCCAAACTAAAGCTCTCCCTGGAGTCCTTTCCTTGCACCTCAGCACAGGCAGATGTGGGGAAGACATAGTGGCCCATTCTGTGGCTGGGGTGGCTGAGAACACGCCCCACAGTCTCACAGACCAGGCCCAAAAAGGAGCGCTGATTCCCTGACTGGCCCCACAGACACGCAGCTCCACCAGGAGCAAGGTGGTGCCACCCTCCGCACTGACCCTCACACTAGCCTGCATCCACAGGTTCATGGTGGGGTCCATTTTCCGACAAACCACCTGGTTCTCCAAGTTGAGTCCCAGAGCTGGGTGCTGTGGGGACTGGGATCCAAAGTTCCTTGCTTTCAGTTGGACAATAATAGTTGGAAATGGCCAAGCTAGAATAGAACCGAGTACTGATTGTAAATACAGGGATATTCATGCAATCCTTCAATGTCTGTATCGCAAATCAATATGCACAAAAGGAGAAAGAGAGAGAGAGAGAGAGAGAGAGAGAGAGAGAGAGAGAGAGAAGAGAGGGGGAGAGAGAGGGAAAGGAGAGGAGAGGAGAGGGAAAAAGTAGGAGAGGAGAGGAAAAGTGCCTACCATAAAGGCAGGTTGTGGGAGTTGGTGGGAGGGAAATAGGGCTCATTGGTACTGGGAAATTAGAACTGGTGGAGGGATAGGTGTTGGAACACTGTATGCCAGAAACCCAATCATGACCAGCTTTGTAATGGTCTATCCCATGGTAATTCAATTAAAAAAACAACAGATACTGCGTGGACTCCAGAGCCCTCTGGATCTATCTGCATGGCACTGTCTTCTGGGTGTCCCACGCTGCAGGACAAGAGGCAGCCCCGTTAGCAGCTGTGCTGCCCTGGGGAGACAGGCACCCTGGGACAGGCTAGTGTGAGGGTTTTGCTCTCAGAGACTGGCAACCCCGGAGCCACAGTCATGCATTTTCAGGATCTCTTTCCAATGCAGACATTACTCAGAGGGATCATCGCCCACGCTAGCCCCTCCCTTAGTGGAGGCGTCCCCACTTTCATCAAGGGCATCACTACTCAACAGATGGGTCCTCTCAACTGTGCAGAAAGCTAAGTCCACAAAGGGAGGATTGGAGCGATAGTACAGTGGGTTGGGCACTTTGCCTTGCATGAGACTGATACAGATTTGGTCCCTTGGGCCCCATGGAGCCCTCTGAGCCCCACTGGAAGTGATCCCTGACTCAGTCCTGACCACCGCAGGGTATGACCCAAAAAACAAAATATCCAACAAAGTCCCACTTGATTGGGACAGGAGGGTGACAGGGCAGCCCCTGGACCAGATTCACAACAACCAGCACGTGGCCATTTTATAGAAGGACCATGGAGGACTGTGGGGATTAGGCCCAGCCGGGAACTCTCAGTGACTCATGTCTGGTTAGCAGTGAAGGAGAGAATACGTCCATTCTTCACCTGGCCCATTGGTAAGCCTGGAGGTGATAACAGTGATGCGCCTCCTAAGGATACCTCCTAACCCCTCTTTCTTCCCTTGGTATGCGTGAGGCCTGGAGACCAGCACAATCACAATTCAGCTGAAATTTGCTTGAATCTGCTGTTAGTCAGTGCTTGGTGAAGACGGGAGCTCCAGGGTGCGCTGATTGGCTGAAATCACTGTGGTTTTGAAGTGTCAGCCTGGTGGTCAGAGGATGCATGAAAACCCCATTTGGCTCCAACGAACCGTCACTTGCTTTCATTTCTTCTGAGTAACTCTCTGGCAAGGTCCTTTTCAGCAGTTTCTGCAGATGGATTGCTCCAAACTCACCGTAGCAACTGGTCGGTCCATGTGGCTTTGTGTGGAGGGGTGTGGTCTCTGAGTGCCCCTGCCTTTAGGAAGTGGGAACTGGTATTTTCAAATCCATCACAAACAAGCACTGCATCCCTCTGAGGGGCAGGACCCCAGTGACTCCCAACTTTCCACATTTGTTTCTTTACCTGTACTGTGAAAGTTAGAATAGCACCAATTTGAACAGTTTTCTGGGAGGATTAGTTGATTGAACATATAACTCTGTATTTCATTTATTATTTTTGAGGGGTTGGCACTCCCAGCTGGGGCTACACCCAGCTCTGTACTAAAGTTGTTCCTGGCAAAGTTCAGATGACCATATAGAACTGGGGACCTAAATCCTGGCTTGATGGCACACAAAGCAAACACCTTAACCCCGAGCCACCGCTTTGGCCCTCTACAAACCCGTGTCTATAAAAATTAGTCAGGGGACCAGAGCGACAGCACAGTGGGTAGGCCATTTGTCTTACACACAACAGACCCAGGTTCTATCCCTGGCATCCCATATGGTTGCCTGAGCACAGCCAGGAGGAATTCCTCGAGTGCAGAGTCAGGAGTAAACCCCCTAAGCACGTTTTGGGTGTGACCAAAAAAGCCAAAAAAAAAAAGAGACGAAAAAGGACAAATATAGAATGACTATTCATTTGTGGGAGATAAAAAAATAGTGTAAGACTAATATCCAAGATATCCAAGGCTAGGCAAAACAAGAGCCAGGAGGACTTGTCAGTGGTGAGAATCTACCACGGGTATGTGGGGCTCAGAGGGCAGTGAAAATAGAGAAGGGCCCAGTTTTCCAATAATAGTGGAAATAGTAACACTAGACTAGAGCTCTAGAACTCTAGGGTAAAGGAATGCACATGCTAGCCTGTCAGTGTCTGAATTGCAAACCACAATGCATAAAAGGAGAAGAGGGATAGATAGATAGATAGATAGATAGATAGATAGATAGATAGATAGATAGATAGATAGATAGATAGATGATAGATAGATAGATAGATAGATAGATAGATAGATGGATAGATAGATAGATGGATGGAGGATAGATAGATAGATGGATAGATAGATAGATAGATGATAGATAGATAGATAGATAGATAGATAGATACATACATACATACATAATACATACATGCATGCATAGATAGATAGATAGATAGATAGATAGATAGATAGATAGATGGATGGATAGGTTGGATGGATGGATGGGATGGATGGATAGATAGATAGATAGATAGATAGATAGATAGATAGATAGATAGGGGATGGATGGGAGGATGGATGTATAGATGGATAGATAGATAGATAGATAGATAGATAGATAGATAGATAGATAGATGATAGATAGATAGATAGATTTTGATTGATTGATAGATTGATAGATAGATGATAGATTAGATAGATAGATGATAGATAGATAGATAGATGATAGATAGATAGATAGATAGATAGATAGATAGATAGATAGATAGATAGATAGATAGATAGATAGATAGATAGATAGATAGATAGAGAGAGAGAGAAATGTCTGCAATAGATAGATAGATGATAGATAGAGAGAGAGAGAGAAAATGTCTGCAATAGAGGCAGGTGTGGGGGGGAGGGAAATTGGGGACACCGGTGCTGGGAAATGTGCACTGGTGGAGGGATGGTGCTGGAACAGTGTATGACTGAAACCCTAACATGAACAGCTTTGTAATGGTCTATAGCATGGTGATATAATAAAAAAAATGTAAATCCTCAAAACAGAGTCTAAGCCATGGGACTCGCTCTCTAAACAGGAAGTGCAATTCTTATGACCACACTTTGTCTTCTCCCTTGCCCCATCCCCCTTGCCCTCTAACAAGAGTAAGGCAGTGTCCATATGCTCTAGTTTCCTTCAACACCCGTATGTATTTGCTTCATTTTATTCCTACAGAATTCCCAAGTATGACTTTTTTAAAAGTTCAGGCAATGCCATGTGAGTTAAGTAATGACACCCCCTAGGCCCCAATTCCAGTACAAGCAGAAACTCGGGAAGGTCTTCATTAGAAACTGGTCTGATAGAATGATTGCACTCATCTATGGGCTATAAAACACACAGTATGAGACTATTACCCAAGGGCAGAGAAGCGAGGCCAGGAGGACTGGTGGAAGCTACGGAGTGGTGGGGAGAGGGCAATTAGGATAGAGAGGGGCAATAGTATGACAATAGTAGTTGGAAATGATCACTCTGGATAGGAACTGAATGCTGAAAGGCGGTAAAGGGATATACGTGATAGCCTTTTAGTATCTGTACTACAAAACAACACCCAAAAGGAGGAGAGAGCGGGGGGGGGAGGGAGGGAGAGGGGGGAAGTGCTTCGCCGTAAAGGCAGACTGGGGTGACGGGTGGCAGGAAACTAGGGATATTGGTGGTGGGAAATGTACACTGGTGAGGATGGGTGTTAGAACATTGTATTATCAAAACCCAATTATGAATGACTTTGTCACTATGTGCCTCAGAGTGATTTAATAAAAAAGAAGAAAAAAAGGAAGATAGCAAATAAGCTGGGTCTGAAGATTCGTTCAGCAGTCTCGAGGTGAAACCGCCATGCACTCGGGCGATGACAGGTGTCTACTGAGGAGACATGGCGCAGGGCAGGCACCAGGGATGAAGGTGTGTGACCACAGGGGCAGTGTGGGGAGAGATGCTGCCGCATGTCTGGCCGTGTTAAGGCTAACAGGAGCGTGAAGAAGCAAAGATGAGACCAGGGACCAAGGAAGAAGTAGCTGAGAGAAGTTCCTGAGACCAGGGAAGAAGTTTGGCCCAACCTTGTTCATTCCTTTGAGTTTGGCCCTCAGACCCCCTACAAGAGTTGATCTGTTTACAGTCACTCTCACTTGTAAGAAATTATCCCAGTGTCTCCAGGACTCTGTTCCTCTCCTGTGCTCTGTACATCATGGTCCCACATACCCATCGCTGTTCTTTCCCAGTGCTGGGGGTCGCCTTATTCTTCTTTTCCCCAGAACCTTTTTCTAGACCCTTCCATGCACAATGAACAAGTTCCTCTGCTCACCAGGAACCAGGATGGGGGAGCTGTAGCTAAACCAATGCAGACAGCAACTCACTGGTCCATGCTCTTAACTGTGGCCAGGCAGCGGAGGGACCTCGTATGAGTCCAGGACTCCTGTTGCCATCCCCAGGGCCCAGGGCCCAGGGGGAGAATCTTCCCTCTCCCATGGGCGCTGCCTCTATTTACATCCAGGAAAAGTCAAGGGAGGCCCCTGAGATGAATGTCTGCTTTTTCACAACTCAAGGACTTTTGGGGAAATGTACACATCGCTACTTCCTCTTTCTCAGTCAGGTTGCATCCTGGGTCTACTTTAGTCAAGTTCCTCCCACAAATCTGATTGACGGGACCCCATGTAGATGAATAAAGTTCATTCTCTGCAGGAAGTGGAATTTCCTGTCGCAAGTGTTCTTTCAGCAATCTACCACCTCCTTTGAGCTATGACGCAGTTACTTCCCGCTTCATGGGAAGGGAAATTCACTGACAAAGTTACTCACTGAAAGATTATGGAAATCACTGAGCCCCTTGGTGGGGTTTTAGCCCCCTATGAAAAAAAATCTAATAAAGATGCTCCCAGCAGACCTTCCCAGGATTATGTACAGAAGGTGGAAAGGTGGAAATTTTCTCAACTCCATCCTTTGGTCCACATTAAACTCTCCTTCATTGCACAAACAAGGACTATTAGGTAAATGCAAAGGCAGAAAAAACCCAGGTTGTCCATTATCCATCACTGCCCAGAAATTTTCTCCCTTGGACTAAAGACCCTATTTTACCAGCAGGGGTGAGAAAGGTGGGCAAGAGGGTGCCAAGGGAAGGGAACCCAATAGAAGAGGCCCATGTTGAGAGGGGAGGAGCCCAGAGCCTGCAGCTCTCACACACCTTAAATGGGGTTGGGGACACCCCAACTCAGGAACACGGCACCCTTCCTGATCCCCCAAAGCAAGGTTCATAGAACATCTCCTAAACCTCTTCGAAGGACAATCGACAAGACAGCTGCAAGGAACTGTAAAATTGTACAATTCACTGCAATTTGGCTGGAACTGGAGGATGTTAAGTGAAGTAAGTCGGAAGAGCGATGCACGTACCTGCATCTCCTCACTGGGGTGTGGCCTCTCCTACTGTGAGCTGCTTTTCCCCCATTTTGGGGGAAGTGGACCGCACGTTCCTGCTTAGGACATGTATTTGGCTTTTACTCTGGGAAGCCCCTGTTCTCTCTCAAGTGAGTATCTTTTATTTACTTCTCTCCTTCCCTCCCCTTATTTTGTGAATTAACTAGTTTAACTTTAAAAGAAAAACACAGGGTGATTTCACTTATATGTGGGATATAGAATAACTGGATGACAGAACGCAAGTAAAAAAAAGACTCAGATCAACCTTGATTTTAAAGTACAGGAAGAAAAAAAGGGAAGGAAGGAAACTGAGGGGGGCAAATATGAGGCAGTAACAGGGGCTAGGGTCAAGGACCTCTGTACAGTGGCGGTGTAGAGGAATGGAGCAGCTCTGAAAACCACATAGCCCATAGCACTGACTGCAGGGAGATCCAAACTACAACAACCACTCTTAGAACTGTGTCTGCCAAGGAGGGAGACTGATGGAAGGGGGCTTGGGAGAGGACACTGATAGAGGACACTGATAGAGGGAAGTTGTCAGGGATGGTAGGACTGGTGTTAGAACATTGTATAGGGGCGGAGCGATAGTCTAGCAGGTAGGGCGTTTGCCTTCCATGCAGCGGACCTGGGTTCGATCTCTTGCATCCCGTATATTCCCCATGCAGTGCCAGGAGTGATTCCTGAGTGCAGAGCCAGGAGTAACCCTGAGCATCACTGGGTGTGACCCAAAAAAAAAAAAAAAAAAAAAAAAAAAAAAAGAACATTGTATACCTGAAACTCAACTGTGAATTGTAGCGCCTTAATAAAAATGTTTTTAGTTTTAAAGGAAGCAAGAATATAGTCTCTCTACATTGGATTTTACTAGGTTAGCATATTGAATGAAAGAAATATGTCCAACTCCTATAAAGTGAGTCAGCTTTAAGATTTTGTGTGCATTTGGGGCTGGAGAGATAGTACAGTGGGTAAAGCATGTGGCTCACCCAGGTTCAATGCCTGTAACCCACATAGTCCCGTGAGCACTGCCAGGAGTCATTCCTGAGTGCAGTGCCAGGAGTAACTTCTAAGCATTGATGGTTGTGACCACAAAAAAGAAAAATATGGATTTTGTGTGCATTAAAAAGAATAAATAGAATCCCATGCCTTACCCCACCCTGCCCAGATAAAAATTGAGAATGGCGTCTGAACTTTTGTTGGTAACTTGACTGTCGCTCTCTAGACAGGAGGCCCCCAGTTAGGAAGATTGATTCCACACTCACCGTGGAGTACTCCTTTCTCCAAGCCCCAAATAGGCTTCTCCACATTTCTCACCCCACACTGGGTGTGGTCTCAGAATGCCCGCAAGTCAGCACTCTCCAGCTTCCTCTTGATTGACTAAGACCCTGCTTGCATTCAGGCCAATGAACCTCCTATGTTTCTAGTCTCTGCTAGTATTCTGAGTCCCCCTGACCTCTTCTCCATGATTGTCCCCTGTCCTGCAATGGCCCAAGTCCTCTCTTTCCAGGGATCCTGTCTCTTTCCTAGTTCTTCCAGTAGCTGGATGCGCGCCTCTCAGTTCTGTGAAATTGGGAGCCCTGAGAATTCTTTCTTATTAGGCCTGTCTTGCTCGTTTCTGGGGACTCTGAGGGGCAGCACTCAGGAAGTTTCCAGCTGATTGATCTCTTGGTGTTCTCAGAGGTCTGCCTTGAGCTTCTTACACCCTCCTCTGTGTTATCAGCACTTTCTCGCCCACTCTCTCAATTGTCTTCTGTGCCCTAGCACAGCTGCAGCTTAGGTGAAAGGGGCCAGTGCTGAGGCATCAGCACCTCCTTGGAGTTGATGGTCAAGTTTTCTGGACGGAAATGGCACCAGAGAGGGACTGGGATACCAGGAAGTTGGTTGGATTTGGGTTCCTGGTTCAAAGTCCGGAACCAAACAAGGTAAACCAGGAGGATTTCGCATGCTCTGATGCGATGGGAAAACTCCTTTGTTCTCCTTTTGTTCTCCTTTTTCCACATTCCTCCTCCTCTTCCACTCCCTCCTAGTCCAGAGCCAGAAGGTTCTTTCAGACATAACGTCCAGTTGATCACGTCACTTCACTAATCACCATCCTCCGGGTCTGCTACCCTCCACCCTGACCTCCTTAACATGTTTCTGTTTTGTCCACCCTCTGCGCCAGCCTTGGGCCTGGTCACACATGAGGGCTCCAGTCTCCTGTCCAGGGTCTTGACTGTGCCTGTGACCTCTGCTTCCAACTAGGTAGTTGCACTCATTGCTTCAGCTCTCTTCTTTCCTCTCCTCGCTGCTCCTCCTCTCTGTTCTTCCCGCCCCTTCTCTCTGTTCCTCCTCTTTCCTCCCCCTTTCCTCTGTTCCTCCCTCTCCTTCCCTCCACCCTCTCCACTCCCCTCCCTTTCTCTCCTTTCCTCTCTTCTCCTTTCCTCTCCTTTCTTTTTCTTTCTTTATTTTTTTTGTTTGGGGGCCACACCTGGCAGTGCTTTCAAGGATCACTCCCAGAGGGACTCAGGGAACCATGAGGAGTGCTGGGATTAAAGCAGGGTCAGCTGCATGTAAGGCAAGTACACGCCGTATGCTTTCTCCAGCCCTCTCCTCTCCTCTCTTACCTTTCTCTTTCACTCCCTCTCTTCTCTCGTCTCGTCCCCTCTGCTCCACTCTACTCTCCTATCTCCCTCTTTGGCCTCCTCTCTCCTATCCCCCCCCACCTCTCTCTGTATCTCTGTGTCTCTGTGTGTGTCTCTCTCTCTCTCTCTCTCTCTCTCTCTCTCTCTCTCTCACACACACACACACACACACCCCAAGGTCTATCCTAGTGAACCAAGCACATACACCCAACTCTCCAACCCCATTCCCTACCTCTGCCTCTCCTTTTATTTTATTTTTTTTCTTTTTGGGTCACACCCGCGATGCTCAGGGGTTACTCCTGGCTCTGCACTCAGGAATTACTCCTGGCGGTGCTCGGGGGACCATATGGGATGGTGGGGATCAAACCTGGGCCGGCACAGGCCGGCCCGCGCAAGGCAAATGCCCTACCCACTGGACTATTGCTCCAGCCCTCTCCTTTATTTTTATTTCATTTTTGTTTTTTCATCAGAGCATTTCCAGACTTCCTAGATACTTTTGCTTTCTTCCTTGCTACGTTTATTATGTATCTGTCTCCACCCCGAGACAGCAGGAATCTGTTCCTGTCCTTTTTGCTAATGTGTTCCAAGTCCTTGTACAGTGCCCAGCACTTAACAGATGCTCAGCCATTACTTTGATGAATAAATAGCTGATTGAATAAATAAATAAAAACTAAAGACTTTGCTTTATTGGGATACCTACTGACTGGCAGCTAACATTTCTCTAAAGCATTTCTGACATAAGGGGAGAGAGAACCGACATTGTAGAAAAAGCTAAAGCCAGCATTTTGCTCCCTAATCTATACTGCTGAAGGTCACCTGCTTTCACAGGAGCAAGGCTGAGAAGGTCCTGGCAGGGGGTAGAGAAACTGTTACACAGGGGTTGTTTATTTATTGTGCAAAAGAAGGTTTTTCCTGTGCTTTGAGTCTGACAAGAAGCAAATCCTGGGGCTGGAGCCATCGCACATCGGGTATTTGCCTTGCACATGGCTGACCCGGTTTAATCCTCGGTATCCCATATGGTCCCCTGAGCACTGCTATGGGTAATTCCTGAATGAAGACCCAGGAGAAACCTCTGAACGTCTCAGGGTATGACCAAAAAAGCAAAAAAAAAAAAAAAAAAGCAAATTGTTCCCTAGATCAGTGGTTTCAGCCCCAGGTCCACAGACATGGCCAGTCCATAGACATTGCCTGCAGATCTGTGAGAAAGTTATTTCCACTTAACACATGGCATGCAGGGACAAGCGATGTCACTCTTACAAATATTGATATACGTCTACGTTTCCGCATAGTGGTGTTCAATTCTGCCTTAGTAGTCCGTAAAGCATTGCTCCCACTGAGGGCTCAAATCCCTCTTGCAGACATTCGGTTTCCCTTCTTTGGCTAGGAAACAGGATGTGTGCGCAGAAATTTCCTTAAAAGTCATCAATATTAGCCTGGAGAGCTATGCCAAGGTACCACATAGTCCCCTGAGCAACACTGAAAGTAGCCCCCAGCTCCCTAGCACAGAGCACAACCCCCCACTTCCCCACCCCCCATCATATTTTGGCAATTGAGAGATATTTTGTGGCAGAATGAAGGGAGTAATTTGCCTAATTTTGCATGCAGGGGTGAATGCCTGTAATTAGGAGCTGAACGGCTTAGGGGTGATGTGCTCGCTGGACTGTTAATGAAAAGACAGGCCACATTAGCAGCGTAGTGTCTTATCACCAAATAACCATCATCCCAACCCATTCTGCTCTCTCCCGCCGAAGACGCAGCCTTGGATCAAATGCTAATGCTCTGAGCTGTTGAAAGTCTGACACTAATGACCTGGTAAACCGGTATCCAAAGATGCTCTGAATCAAAGCAGAGAGGAATAAGTTAACTAATTCAATGTAGCACCGAGTCCTATGGAAAAACATTTTTGTGTATTTTTGTGGCTCTGTGAAAAGGAAGCGCACGCCTCCCTTCAGAGTACTCTGCAGAAGTGCTTTTGCACTGTCCGGAGGATGCCAGCATGATTAATTAAGCATGGGCAAAATGACATTCTACTATGCAAGCTTCAAGGGGAAAAAAAATGCAAGTCTAACCTTTTTCAAAAGGGCGTGATTACTCAGAGCTGATGAGTGGAAGTCATAGCTCAGCAGCCCGCTTAGCACATGTAAAGAGGAGCACTGTGGTTTGGGAGGAGCACTCTGGTTCAGGAAAATAAAATAAAATATGGCCTGGAGCTGCACAAACAACATCTTCCTCTGTCTGCCTTCTGGGCTCACAGCCACCTCTACCTGAGAACCTCTACAGCGACTGTCACACCCCTGGCCCTCTTACCCTTTCACCCGAAACCTCCATCACACAATTTCTTTACAACTGTGCCTCTGTCTCCAAACACGACTCTCAGTAAACAATAATCCTAAATTTTTTCCTTCACCGTCTTCATCTCCCTTCCTGAACTCCTTCCCCTCCTCCGTCCCACCCCCATCCTGACCTGCGTTGTACTGTGATGAACCAAAGTTCAGGAACCAAACTGTTTGGCCCTAGTTTCTGCTCCACCCACAATCATCTGTGGGACTTGGATGAGTCACCTCAGTTCTCTGTGGCTCTGTCATTTTCTCTGCGAATTAAGCGTGACTGGTTGAGCATTCAATAAGCCAGTCCATGTGAGGTGCTTTGAGCAGTGGCAGGGGACATGTGTTAGCTGTCATCACCCTCATCTTGTAGAAATATATTTCTCCATCAAGCACCAGGTCAGATTTTAATATTCTTTAAAGCCATTCCAAACTTCTCCCAACCAGATGTAATGTTTCTTATTTATTCATTGAAATTCATTGAAACACTTGTAATTCTAAGTAGGTTGTCACTTTGCTAATCTCTCATCAGCTACCCATGTCCTGGGTACTAGATATGTCCGGTTCTGATTCAATACTTCAAATGAAGTGTCCTGTTGAAAAGGCGACAGTAGAAACACCATCTGCTCTTCTATGTTCATAGCAGCACTATTCACAATAGCCAGAATCTGGAAACAACCTGAGTGCTTGAGAATCGATGACTGGATAAAGAAACTTTGGTACATCTACACAATGGAATACTATGCAGCTGTCAGGAAAAATGAAGTTATGAAATTTGCCTGTAAATGGATGGACTTGGGAGAGGATCATGCTGAGTGAAATTAGCCAAAGGAAGAAGGACAGATATAGAATGACTGTATAAGGATATAAAAATAATATAGTATTATACCAATATCCAAGGTCAGGCAAAACATGGATCAGGAGGTCTTATCAGTGAGTGAAATCTACCACAAGTGTGTTTTGAATCAGAGGTTGGGTAAGACAGAAGGAACAAGGGGGTGGTGTGGGGGCGCGAGAGGAGAAAAAACCCTACTCAAAGTAGAAGGGAACAATGTGCTAATAATTGTTGGAAATGATAATACCAGCCTAGAACTGAGTATTGAATATAGGCAAAGGGATATTCATGATAACCCCTATGAAATCTATGTATTTCAAACCACAATGCATAAGAAAAGGAAGAGAGAAGAGAGAGAGATAGAGAGGAAAGAGAGATGGAGAGAGAGAGAGAGAGATGGAGAGAGAGGGGAGAGAGGAGAGAGATGGAGAGAGAGATGGAGAGAGAGGGGAGAGAGAGGAGAGAGAGAGAGAGGAGGCAAAGTGCCTGCAAGTGCGGCAGGCCGGGGAGGGGAGAAGCAATCAGGGGACATTGGTGGTGGGGAATGGAGCACTGGTGGAGGGATGGGTGCTGGAACATTGTATGATTAGCACAATGGGTAGGGTGTTTGCCTTGCATGCAGCTGACTGGGTTCAATCCCGGCATCCCATATGGTCCCCGAGCACCGCCAGGAGTAATTCCTGAGTATTGCTGGCTGAGACCCAAAAGAAAAAAAAAAAAAGAAACTCAAACATGAACATCTTTGTAATTGTACATCTCACAGTGGTATAATAAAAAAATTTTTTTTCATTAAAGGCCCGATGACTCTCACTTTACAGGTGAGAAAGCCATGCTAACGGTGAGACTTTTCAGATTTACAAAGCAAATACAGCAAAAAGTCATTCGACTCCCCCGCCTTCACGCCGAGATTAAATGTACTAGAGGGATAGTAGTGCAGTTAAGGCTGTACTGCTCAATCCTCAAGCATCCCTTCTGGTCTCCAGAGCTCTGCCTTGTGACACGTGAGCACAAGGCCAGGAGTGAAGCCTGAGCACACTGTGTGGCTCCCAAGCTAACGAAAATTAAACTACATCTGATTAAAATGAGATTGAATGTTCTCAGAGAGAGTTAAGCATGTGTAACTAAACTTCCTGTATTCCTGTTAGAGAAAAGGTGTTCATAAATACCAGACATGGTTGACTTGAAATGAATGCATGTATTAAGGGCCTGGACTATTAGAAGAGGAAAAAACTGAAAGCATTGTGCATTGTATGGTATACTTTCATATGTTATTGGTCTCATTAAAAATCTCACAACACTGGGGACTGAGAAATAGAACAGCGGGAAGGGTGTTTGCCTTGTATACAGCCAACCTTCTTGTCCCAAGCATCCCATATGTTCCCCAAGCAAAGCCAGGAGTAATTCCCAAGTGCAGAGCCAGGAATAACCCCTGAGCTGATCTCCAGGTGTGACCCAAAAAGCCAAAAACTAAAACAGAAACAAGTAAAAATCTCACAATTCTAGGGTCTGGAGAGATTACAGTAGGTAGGGCATTTGCCTTGCAGGTTAGTGACCTGATTTCAGTCCCTGAAACCATATATGTTCCCTGAGCACTGCCAGATGTAATTCCTGAGTGCAGAGCCAGGAGTAAACCCGAATATCACCAAATGTGGCCCCCATAACAAACCAACCAACAAAAAGTAGCAGCTCACAATTCTAGGAGATAGACATTGTTACAGCCTCTAGTTCTCAGTTTGAAGACTGGGAAGCAAAGAAGTGAATTGGCCCTTACCAAAATCATCTTGAGCAAGTGGCGAGGCGGGATTTCAGCTCAGACATTCTGTGTCAGCCTCTGGTGCGCCTCTAACCTGTTCCCGGCATCATCTGAGACCCCACCTTGGCACCATGACTTCAAAGCACAGCAAACTTCATAAGAATGCAAATACTGCACAAGAGACAATGGTTGCTCATCCACAGAGAACGTGCACATGCGGTGGACCTGCCTGGGATCATTTCTTCCCCACGCTGAAGGCAGACACACCCAGAGCTCAGTTTTGTTAAAAAGTCTTGTTCTTGGGGCCGGGGCGATAGCCCAGCAGGTAGGGTGTTTGCCTTGCACCGGCTTGGCCTGTGCAGGCCCGGTTCGATCCCGGCATCCCATATGGTCCCCTGAGCACCGCCAGGAGTGATTCCTGAGTGCAGAGCCAGGAATGACCCCTGAGCGTCGCCAGGTGTGACCCAAAAAAAAAAAAAAAAAGTCTCATTCTTATTCCACAGTAAGAACTTAGGGTACCTGCATTTACTAGGGAGTTTGTTATCCCAATTGGAATTTATATAGGAGTGAGCCAGCAGGCCTGAGGACTTGTGTGCTCACCATCTTCATTTGTAAGAATTCACTACTGGAGGCTTCTCCCTCCTTATTTTCTGAAAGATCTGATTTGGCATTTCATCATCTCTTTAGTGGTGGTATTCCCTACCAAAGGTTTGGAACTAGATGATGTAATCCTTTTGGGCTTTGTAAATGTGAAAGAGCAGGTTGGTGGGTGATACGGAGAAAGGAGGAGATTGGCTGGGTCTTTAGCAACCTGTCCCATCTCATGAAACAGCCTGCGTTTACTAGGGAGTTTGTTCACCGCAGCTATGGAGAAAGAATGGAAGCCAAAGGGCTGACACACATTCGCCCAGGAGGAGGATTGCGACAGGAGACCTGGGAGCTCAGCTATCGCTGGCCTTTGCCTCCCCCACCTGATGGGTGCAGAGGAGCTGACGGCATTATCTCGCCTTCCAGATGGACTTACTCGGGGCAGAACAAATTCCTGGCATGGACGTGCTATCTCCAGGGTCGTCTATTTAACGTGTTATCTACAGAGCTCAGGGTACAAAGTCCTAAGCTATGTGCAAGTAGCCAGAAGCCCATCCTTCCCTCAAAAGGTTTTCGGTAGAGTAGAACAGGAAGCGTACGTGACCTCAAAGATGGTGAAGTGTCACATGAGAGAGAGAGGGGGAGGGAGAGGGAGAGGGAGGGAGAGAGAGAGAGAGAGAGGGAGGAGAGAGAGGGAGGGAGAGAGAGAGGGAGGGAGAGAGAGAGGGAGGGAGAGAGAGTAAGGGAGAGAGAGAGGGAGGAGAGAGAGAGAGGAGGGAGAGAGAGAGAGGAGGGAGAGAGAGAGAGGGAGGGAGAGAGAGAGGAAAGGAGTGAGAGGGAGGGAGAGAGAGAGAGGAGGGAGAGGGAGAGAGGAGGGAGAGGAGAGAGGGAGGGGAGAGAGAGAGAGGGAGGGAGGGAGAGAGAGAGAGAGAGAACAGTGAGATAATGTGCTCAGGCAGTTCAAAGGAAGGCATGATTCCCTGCACTGGGTCGATAAGGGAGGCAACCTCTTGCTGGAGGTGGCAGGAGGGTCACATGCCCCCGGGAAGAAAGAACATTCTGGGCTAAGGAAGCAGCCAGGCTGACACTGGAAGCAGGGAAAACACAAGAGCTGGTAGAAGATGGAGAAATGAGTTTTGTTTCTAACGTGGGATGCTGCAAGACCATGCTTTTAAGGGCCATTTCTATTAGTGAAGTTTAGAAAACATGATGACTAATGGTGACTTCCAGTAAAGTGAAATGCTTATCAGTTAGCTAGCTTCTGCCGCTAATGTTTTCAAACATAGAATGGTACGTTGGCAGGTGCAAACAGTGGGCCAGGCACCCTTTTATAGGGATAGTTCACAGGTTCAAGTTCAGCCTTTACAATGAATGACCTATCTTTGGTTTATCCAATATGAAAAGTTCAGGCTACAGAGAAGCTAGTAAAAAAAAAAAACCCTGCTATCTCCTTTACAGAGGCAGCTGCTTTATTTGAAGTGCTCAATTGAACATTAACAGAACGAGATGCTTGTCCTGACACATCCACGCCTCATGACCGGTTTCACAATCCAGATGTGTTGAATCAACTTTTTTTTCTATGTGTGAACACTATAATAAAAAACAGGAAGGAAGAAGGAGAGAGAGAGAAAATGGTTTTGTTTTTTGTACCCATCTTCATTTCTGCATTTCATAATTCAGCTGAATCTTTGAAGCATCAGCTGATAGTTTTCCCAAAAAAGAAAAGGTGTTTCACTGCCAAAATGAATAATATATAGATTTGGCTGTGATTTGTAAGCCACCTGGTGACATATTTCAAGATTTCTCTTTTGTGACTATCTAAATTTCATCTATATATGACTGTAGCCTGTACTTAACTACAATTAAAAAAATTTTGAAAGTCTGACATTTTTCATTCTTTTTTAATCTCCAGTACTCTCGGTCCTATGAGAAATATACATAGTGCTGCTGAGTTTGGCCCAAACTGCTTCTGGAGAATTTGACCCTGTTCCCATTGTTTTCTCAGCATGTTTTCAGCATCAGAGCATTGATTTTGCTGTCATGACCCAGAATACTGAGACAGGAGAAAGATCTATTAGATCATCAAAGTCCATCCTTCCAGCTGGCCCAAGGGAGCTGGTGCATGGGACATGCCCTTTTAGGCAAGAGACCAAGGGAAGTAATGGAGAGGCGTGTCAAATGTAACTTGGATATAGTCGGTAATTTTCAAAAAGTTTCTGCAAGAACTTCCAGGGACTGTTCATAAAACTGTCACATGGCTGAATTTAGATTTGTGTTTCTCAATCAGGGTGATCCCGCCTCTACCTCCCCTCCAGAGACATTTGGCAATGTCAGGAGACTTCTTTGGTTGGCATAGCTTGGGAAAGCTGGTTTCCAGAATCTATGGGGCAGAAGCGGGGGTACTGCAAAACAGTCAGCATGGCAACAGACATCTCTGCCTCCACTCAGTGTGACCTCCTTCCCCAGAACACACGTGCAAGCACCACCACATAAAACCTGCAAACTTCAGTGAGTGCAGAGCTGAATACCCCCACAACCAGATGTGTGGCCCCAGCAAGCACCACAATTGCAAATGAGTCAGTGCCATGCCAGGCATGCATGCAAGCCCTGTTTGTGGCTATAACAATATCAGCAATGCAATGAAGTGAACGGGTCCCAAGGAGGGCAAGGGTATGTGTGAGAAAGAGGAAGTATCAACAACAACAGCAACAACAAAAGATTCCAAAGTAACGTTCTGAAAACTTAGCGGCAAAGAACCACTATAAATGCTTTAGGAAAATGAACCCCTCATGCAGCCTAAATCATTAGTGTTCTATTGCCAAAATCTTTATTTCTGCTTCTTTGTATTCTTCAAGTACATGTTCTTGATGCAAAGTAAATTTTTTAAGTCAAACCAAATTGGAAGTTTAGGCAGCCAAAAAATATTACAAAGATAGGCAAAAGATGTCCCAATCTCTCATCCTTATCCCCAATCATAATTACTGTTTCTTCTTCTGTTTAGGAAGGAAAGAAGAAAAAAAGAGAATCTAAGGCTGATTGGGATGACAGGATGCAGTGACAGAAGCGAGATAAACCAAAGTGTTGTTTCTGCAGCTTGGAAAAGACCTTGGCTGTCAAAAGTTTCTGACTGACTATTCAGCCCCCAACTTTTTGTAGAATTTAGCACTGGTCTGGACCTCATCTGTTATGTAGATTTGGGGTGTTTTTTGTTGTTGCTTTTAATTTTTGTTTTTTTGGGGGGGCTTATTCCTGGCTCTGCACTCAGGGATTACCCCTAGTGACCTGTGGGGTCAGATTTGATGCTGGAGATTGAAGCAGTGAGAGCTAATGGAAGGCGCACGCCCGACCAGCTGCACTGTGGCTACGGCCTTGACATCTGTCATGGAAATTTCAATATTATAGGTCTGGAGAGATTGAAAAGAGAAAATAGATAACAATGTCAGCCAAATCTGATATTAATACCACTAAAAAAATTCTATGAGCCGCAAAAGTTAATGGTGTTAACAAACATATTGGCTTAAGGTTTCTCATGTCAGAATATTTTCATTTCCTTAGAGTTTCCAATCCAGGAAGCCCAATTTGAGTTAATTTTACCCAAAGTCAAAAAAAATTGTAAGAAATTCCTTTTTGAAAAAATCCTTTTGAAAATATGGGAAGCAGGCCAGATGCTTTGCAACAAATACAGGATTCTGTAAGTCTGATACTAGTAGTAGAATAATGTTTGTCCATGTGAAACGTGAGAGATGTTATGGTTAGCCTTGGAAGAATCACCCTCTGCTTGTAATACTCCATTATAGCGCTTTCTCCCCCCAGCCCAACGCAGATCCCAGGGTGCCCTTTTCTGCACTATTGCGTTAACTTGGATTACAATCTGTCACTTGTGTTCAGTTTCAAGTCTGTTGCATTTCCTAATAAACTGTGTCTGGTCTTTGGGCATTTCCTGGGGTATTTATGAGAACACAGCTTCCAAAGGCTTAGTGGAGCCTTCCAGGGGAGAATTAGGATGTGAAGCATCTTGATAAGCATACAGGGTAGAATCCTCCCCGTGATTGTTATTAAAACCAGTCAACCACATTCCTTCCCTACTGCTCCAGGCTACCCAGGATAACTTAAACAGGAACCCCTGGGACACCGCCCTCTTCCCCCTTCCCTCACTCCTTCACCGCTCTGTGCCTTTTCCTTTCCCCTTCCCCCTCCACTCCTTCCCTCCTCAGGACAGATAGCGCAGACCATAACAGAACCAAGAATGTACCAAGTTCCGAACTTTCTCTGCAAACCGGGGAAATGTTTCATAAACCCTCTTCCTCTATTTTTATTTTACCTAGCTTATAAACAGTACAATTGCCATATAAGCTCATTAGACATTAAAAAAGTCTATATACAGTGAAAATAAAATTTCCCTTCTCAACCTGCCCTACCTCCAGTCCCATTGCTCAGAAATGGCACTATTAATAATTGCTCGTGTGTTCCCTTAGATATTCTTAGGACTGTATAGGAAAAAAATTATTTTTTTTTCAGTGCCCCCACTTTTTCGTCTTCTTTTTTTCCCTTTAATTTCCAGAGCTCATGGGGCAATCTAACACCACTAAATCTTTATCAGCCCTGTCCCATCAGTATTTCAAGATATTCCAGATAAGTTAGAGAAATAAGTAGAGGAAAGCAGAGGCTGTGTTTAATGAGTGGCAAACATAAAAATGTGTGTGTGTTTTCTCCAGTCTTCCTTCATTCCTTTCTCTCTGTCTGCTTCTAATCCAAGTTCCCAAGTTCATTTTGAATTATGTAGCTGTTTTCTCTAATTACCAAAAAGACTTCATTTGGGGAAATTAAATAGAGCTTTAAACTAGCATTGATCCAGTAAACCCGCAGAGACCGCAAAGGAACTCAGAGGCGCTTTAGCAGATGCATAGACTTTGGTACAGGAGTCCCAGAACTTGACTACGTTGCTTTAAGATGCTGGGATTTCACTAAACTGGGAATGGACAGATAAGGCCCTTATCTGTCCTCCTGTCTTCTCTGGACATCTTGCTGTTTAAAAAAATACATACCATGGGATGGGCAGCAAGGGCAAAAGAAATAGCACAGGCCTTAGGGAGTTTGCATTGCCCACGTCATCCTGGTTCAATGCCTAGCACCGTATATGGTCCCCAGAGAAACACCAGGAGTAAACCCTGACTCCAGAGCCAGGAGTACTCAGAGATACTTGAGTACTAAAGGCTGTGGCCTCCAAACCAAAAATGATTAGGGCTGGAGCAATAGCACAGCAGCAGGTAGGGTGTTTGCTGTGCACGCGGCCAACCCAAGTTCAATCCTTGGAATCCCATATGGTCCCCGAGCACCACCAGGAGTGATTTCTGAGTGCAGATCCAGGAGTAACCCCTGAGCACCACTGAGTATGACCCAAAAAGCATTAAAACAGATACTATAGGGGTGATGATGGGCAAGGAGATCAAGGTGGACTTTATTACCTGCCTCCAAAATCCTCTGAGCCATCCTCAACCCCTCTTGATTGAGTTTTTATTTTAGTTATTGGGCCACACCGAGTAGTGTTTCGGGACTATTCCTGACTCTGAACTTGGGGTTCACTCCTGACCATGCTAGTGGGCAAGTGGGGAGGCATAGGGGATGCTGGAAATTACATCCACTGTGATAGGCAAGTGCCTTACCCCATGTGCTATCTCTCCAGCCCGCTTGTTTCCATCTCTTTAGGGAACGAAGACTCAAGTTGCTTTTTTTTTTTTTCTTATTTCTTTGTAATTTAGAACTTTAGGACAAAACAAAATACATAAACATAACAGTATCAATAAGAATCATAGTTGTGGACCAGAAAGATAGGACAGAGGGTAGGGCTCCTGCCTTGCCGTGGCCAGCAGCATCCCCGTACTACATACGGTCCTCTGAGCTCCACTAGGGTTGATCCTTGAGCACAGAGTCAAGTCAGGAGTGAGCCCTGAGCACAGTTTGATATGACCCACAAAACCAAAAAGAAAAAAAATATTTAATGAGCACTCACTTCACCAAATGTCGTTGCTGTTGTTTGGTCAGGTAGGGCCATAACTTGGTGGTACTCAGCAGCGACCACCAGCTCTGTGCTCAGGAGTGATCCTGGCAGTGACTGGGACCAGACATAGTGCCAAGGATTTGAAACAGGAGTGACAGGGTGCAAGGCAAGTACTTTAATCTTATACTATCTCTCTAGCCTACCGCCAAATTAGTTTCATTAGAATAAGCTTATTGCCATTTTTCTCCAGATCCCCTCTTTAAGTTTATAATAAATAATAATAATAATAATAATAATAATAATAATAATTTAAACAGTAACAGCAACAACAACAATAATTATTATTTTTATTGTTGTTGTTGATGTTGTTATGGTTTTTGGGTTGTACTTGGAGATGCTCAGAGCTTGCTCCTGGCTCTGTACTTGAGTATACTTGGGGGGGGTGGGAACTTAGGGAACCATATGGGGTGCCAGGGATGAAACTCAGGTTGGCCATGTGCAAGGCAAGTTCCCTACCCACTATACTATTGCTTTGGCCACAGATAGATACGACAAACCTTTTATTTTAAGCTAATTATAGATTTACATATTATAAATGCCTGAGTTGTTACAGCGGAAGATACAGAGCTATCTTCTATAGCCTTTACCCATGTTCCTTAATGGTAGCACTTCGCAGAATGGATGATACAAAATCACAGTTTAGATGTTGATATAAAACCCAGGACACCAGGTCACTGGTGTTGCTTTATCATAGTCGCTCTAATATCTCTCCCACAATGGCCCTGTCGGTAAAACCCAGAAACCAAACATTGTTCTCCATTTCCAGATTTTCAACGTTGCACAAATCTTCAAGAACTAGAATCATGTAGTACATAACCTTTGGTATTTGCTTTTCCACTCAGCATAATCCTCTGGGGAGTCATCCAATAGTTATTAGTAGTTTATTTCTTTCCATTCCTAAGTAGTATTTAATGATACTTAATTTTTAAATATTAGTAATATTTAATATAGTAATTTACTGATTTAATATTAGTATATTTAATATTAGTAATACTCAATTAGTAATATTAAATATTATTAATATTTAATATTAGCAATATGTAATACCAGTTTTCTTAACCCTTGAAGAAAAACAACTGGATTGTTTTGGCTCTTTGTTTATCACTAATGAATATCACTGTTATTGCTCTACACACCCAATGTGCTGGTTCTTTTTTTCCTGTGGGTATAAGTTTTTGTGTCATTTAAATAAATGCCAGTTGCTAGAGGTCTATGTAGCTGTAGCTCAAATTTTTAAAGAAACTGGTCCACTGTTTTCTAAAGGAGTGTAAGCCTTGTTAGGTTTCCATTCGGCATGGCTGAGTGATTCATTTTTTGTTTTCACTAATGTCATGTGCTCTCACCATCACTTTAGTCAAGCTACTCTGCAGTTAAGACATGTCTTTTTGGTTTGCATTTCACTAATGACTAACAATGCTGAATATTTATTTTTGGACTGGAGCAATGGTACAGTGGGTAGGGCATCTGCCTTGCATGTGGCCAACCCAGGTTCAGTCTCCACCATCCGGTATGGCCCCAGAGCATGGTCAGAAGTAATTTCTGACTGCAGAGCCAGGAGTAACCACTGAGCATTGTCAGGGTATGACCCCAAAAAAGGTAAAAAAATATTTTTAATTTTTGGCATTTTGACTACACCTGGCATTCTCAGGCCAGTTACTCCTGACTGTGTGCTCTGGGATCACCCCTGGTGGGCTCAGAGTACCTTATTGGGTACCAGGGATTGCACCCAGTCACTTATCTGCAAGGCAAGTCCCCAACCTGCTGTGCTATCACCCCAGTCCCTGGACATATTTTTATATGATTATTTTATTATCATTATATCATATTGTATATTTTATAAACATTCTATAACATGTCTCTTTATGACTTCTGCTTATTCCCCAGTTGAATTGTTTTCATTTCTGCTTGTTTTTGAAAACTCTTTATATAATCAATATACTAGTCCGTTGTGACTCTATGGTTTTCAGATGTATTTTATGATGCTGTAGTTTATCTTTTTAGTCTCTTAACAGGGTCTTAATACCTTTGTTTTGTATTATATGGCCACCATGTCTTTGGTGTTAACTTTCTAGAAAGGTTTAAGCCTACATGGGGTTTATATTTCTGTACGTAGATGGTCATCTCTGTGCTTTTGCACCATTTATTGGGGAAAGTTCTGTTTCATCCATTGAATTATTTTGCACTTTTGTCAAAGATTAGTAGGGCATATTTGGATGGGTCTATTTTGGGGTTCTTTATTCTGTTCCATTGATCTCTGTGTGTACCCTTTTGCCAACACCAGAGGTTTTTTATTACTGTATCTATATAATGAGACAAATCATTTTACACTGCTTCTGCTCACTTTATCCTCTTCTTTCAAAATGGCTTGAGTTAGTTATTCTAGCTTCTTTGCTTTCCATATGCCCTTTTATAGGGGCCACCTGCAGTGATGTTCTGCTACTTGAGCTTTCTCCCTAGGCATCAGAGTGAATTTTTAAAAAGATTTTTTGGTTTTGGGGCCAACCTGGCAGTGCCCAGAGCTTGCTCCTGACCCAGGGATCATATGGTCATGTTTGGGGCGTAATAATCCCACCTGGGTCAGCCATGTTCAAGAGAAGCACTCTTCCCATCGTACTATCTCTCCAACTCAAGAGTCATTATTTTTGTTTCTTTTGTTTTTTTTTTGATTTTTGGGCCATACCCAGTGTTACTCAGGGATCACTCCTAGTGGTGTTGGGAAACCATAGAGTATAGGGAATAGAACCTAAGTTGGTTGTTTTTATTTTTTGGTTATTTAAAACCCTGCGTGGACTAGAGAGATAGTACCACTGATCAGAAACTGGCCTTGTATGCAGCTGGCCTGTTTTTGATCTCCAGGACCACATAGGATTCTCTGAGTCCTTCCAGGAGTGATCCCTGAGTGCAGAACCTGGAGTAAGCTCTGAGCACAGCTAGTTTCTTTCCCTGAAACAAAAGGGAAAGAAAAAGTTACATGTCTTAGCTAATACAAAAGTGAATTCAAATGTATCTAGTTAAAGTGTGCTTAGATATAATGGAAATATTGATTTGTAAGAAAACTTTTGGGTTTCATCAACATTAAAGTATTTACTTGCATAAGGTCTGTATGAGAATAAATAGATAAAAGAAATGAGAGAAAGTATTCACAGATCTCAAGTCTGACTATAGCTTCCTACATAGTCTATATCAATAACCCTCAAAACTCTAAAGCAATAGGAAAACAATCCAGTTTTTGTGGGTTTTTTTTTTGAGCCACATCCAGCAGTGCTCAGGGATTACTCCTAGCTTGGAGCTCAGTGGTTAGTCATAGAGTGGCTCAGGTACCATAGAGGGTTGTTGGGGATCAAACCTGTGTCAACTGCATGCAATGCAAATATTCTACCTACTGTATTATCTCTCTATGCACCACAATCCAGTTTTTTGTTGTTGTTGTTTTGTTGTCTTTTTTTTTTTTAGCAAAAGAGAGCCAGGGAGATAGCTTTAAAGATTGCATGAATGTTTAGCATGTCCAAGGCCTGAACTTGATCCTGAGCACCGCATGCCCTGTCTCAAGCATCTCTGGATATAGCTTTGGTGAACTGTGGCCAGAGCACACCATGATGGTGGGCGTGAGCACTAAACCATTAGGGTACTCTACCAGCTAAGCATTGTCCAGAGTAGAGAACAAACACCACAGAAGAAGAAAATAGAAAAATACTTTAAGAAAATAGAAAAATTAGCAAAAGATGAATCAAACACTCAACCAAAGATATACATTCAACTGCCTAATGTGACAAGAACTGTTTTAGGTGGCCTGGATACACACCAGAACAAGAGTGATTCCTCCAGTAAGTCGAGGCAATAGCAAATTCTTGGAGTGATGGGCTAGTCAGGGTTTAAGAGAGAGAGAGAGAATTTCACAGCAACTCAGGAGTCAGTTGGAGGAGAAAACCAAATAAACCTGCAGGCACAATCCAGTTTTACTGTTGCTTCTGTTTTCCATATCCAACATTCTTTGAAAACAAGAGATGTTTCTGCATTTCTCTTGGTCTGTCATTGGGTGTCTGTGGGTCAAAAAGAATTATCTTTAAATCGTACTTAGTGCTCAGCCTTAAATCTTCCCAAGTCTTCATTTCTTATTTAACAGAACATAAAATGAAGACATTTGAAACTGGAACGGCCAAATGCTTCAGTCAATGTAACAGTAAAAGCTTTCCTGTTGATGAGGAACCATTTAAAATCTAATTTTTTCTTTTTAATTGATAAGTTTCCTGTTGATAAATGTATATAGTATGAGCCCCACATTTCTTGTTAGGAAACAACAAAATGAATATTCTAGAAGTTGATGTTAGATTTGGTTCAGAAACACTTATTTAAAAACCATTAACCCAGAAGTTTTAAATGACAAGGAAAATTTATGGGGCAAAAAGTTCCATTGTTATAAACTCTCCTATGGAAAAACACTAAAAATTAGATGTTGAATAATTACTATATTTGTGTTACAAGTATAGTCTTCAAGGATGAAACAGAGTTTCCTTATATGCTGGAAAACTTGATTAATCAGAAAGATTTTATCCAGATATAAATAAAAAATGTAACTAGGGTCATTTTTAGCAGCTTAATATATCAATATATCAGCATTTCTGACTTTTTAAGTACCAAAAGAATCATCATAGTTGAGTTTGTCTTTAAATGAATCAAAATATCTGTAATAATGGCCAACTATGATAGATGCTAGTTTTGAAGATCAGTATTCAGAACTTCAGGTGGGTCTGAGGAGACCATTATAGAGAGATGCTAGTTTTCAAACAGTGTTTAAGTACTCCCTTTTTTTTTTTTTTTTTTTTTTTTTTTGGGTCACACCGGCAATACTTAGGGGTTTCTCCTGGCTCTGCACTCAGGGAATTACTCCTGGCGGTGCTCAGGGGACCATATGGGATGCCGGGATTGAACCTGGGCCTGCACAGGCCGGCGCGTGCAAGGCAAACGTCCTACCCGCTGGGCTATCACTCCGGCCCTAAGTACTCCCCTTTCACCATATGAAAACAGACAACCAGTAGACTGGCAAAGGAGAGGATCTACCCCAAAGACTGACCAGTTGAGTTTCTAGTGTCTCCAGAGAATAGTCATGAGTATAGATGCTGAGTAATACAATAGTCCTCATGAAAAAATTCCTTCCAAATACCTTTCATTACAAAAAAAATTTTTTTTAAATAAGCTGAGTCAAGTGTTTAAAGATCTTACATGCTCTATTCAACATGTCATGAATCAGACAGATCATCATCTGGCAGATGGGAAGTGACTTCACGGACTCTAATAAGGAAAGACATTTCTAGGCAGAAGAAAGAAGAACCAAGAAAGTGTACACAAGGAAAACTGTTGACTGATTCTTCTATGTTCCTTTCCTCTGGGGGACAGAAAGAGTCCATTGACTAGATTTCTCATGGTGCTGATTACTGGCAGTCTGGCTCAACATTCTGTTTCTGAGAGAGAGAGAGAGAGAGAGAGAGAGAGAGAGAGAGAGAGAGAGAGAGAGAGAGAGAGAGAGAGAGAGAGAGAGAGAGAGAGAGAGAGAGAGAGAGAGAGAGAGAGAAAGGGAGAGTCTGTTTGGTGACCTGGGCTTGACATGAGCGACTCCAGCTTGGGCCTGCTGTCTTGTATTTAACAGAAGGACCCAGCAGGGTAGTTTTATAGCAGGGAAACTGGCAGACACTACTCAGTTACAGATAACCTTGCAGCAGCAAGAGTCCTCAGCATGCTTCTCCTGACAAGATACTTTGGGAGCTCAGCATCACTCCATGGTATTCCCGTCAAAAAATGCATAGTTGTGAGGAAACAGCCAATATACCCAAAGAGAAGTCGTGTACACAGTCTCTGGCCCATGGACTTCAAAAAATGCCAAAGCTGTGAGCAAGAAAAAATTCAGGAAACTATTCCAGATGGCAGAGGCTGATGAGATGACATCACTGCATTCAAATTTTTGGATTGCTTTCATTGTCAAAGACATTATTCAGGAGCCAAAACAATAGTACAGCAGGTTGAGTTATTGCCTTGCATGCATTCAAAGCAAGTTTATCCCCCAAATCCCATTTATTTATTTATTTTTGGCTTTTTTGAATCACACTCGGTGATACTCAGGGTTTGCTCCTGGATCTACACTCAGGAATTACTCCTGGTGGTGTTCAGGGAACCATATGGGATGCCAGGGATCGAACCTGGGTCAGCCACATGCAAGGCAAATGCCCTCCCAGCGGGACTATAGTTCTGGCCCTATTCTTATTTTTTGACACGTGGCCATACTGTTTTCCATAGAATCTGAACATCTAGTGAATGAAGTTTCCATTTTCATTGCATTCCCACCATCACTGGCTGCTTCTGGTCTTTTTGATATCACTTGTATCACTTGTCTTCCTGTTGTTCATCAATTTGCTTGAGCAGGCACCGGTAACATCTCCATACTTCCTGTCACATGCTAGTGTAGCCCAAGAGCAGCTGCTCGCTCCAGGAACATGAAGACCCTCAAACCATTCCTTCAGGTCATGGGAATGAGTTCTATAATTTTTACTGGTTTTTGGCATATCAAATATGACACGGGTAGTTTGCCAGGCTCTGCCATACGGGTGGAGTACTCTTGTAGTAGCTTCTCATCTCTTGCATGTATTGATGAAGCAACGGGGGAAAGATCAGCTCTTCTGCTGGGTAGAATTCTGATGAGCTGTGGAGTCCAGAGGTTGAAAATGGCGACCCTCATGGTGTGGGGTTCCTCTGGGTTCTTGCGAGGCTCTGCTGGGATGGTGGGCCAGGGATAGAACCCGCCTTCCCTCCTGAGCATCTCATGATCAGCTGGGCACAGGGAGAGCCAGTAGCAGCTCTACCCTGTGTCTCTGAGTCTCTGAATCAGGCATACCTGGGCTTGAAATAGATGGTTGTAGGGTGGGACTCTGATGAGCAGGGCTGTGATCATCTCTTCTACTGGGTGGGTCTCTGATGAGCTGTGAAGTCCAGATATTGAAAATGGCGGCCCTCATGGTGTGGGGGGTTCCTCTGACTTCTGGTCTTTTAATATAGGCTATTCTAACTCACATGCAGTGACCTCCCATTGTTGTTTTGATTTGGTTTTTGGCACCATGATTTCCAATACTGTTAATGATAGGGTTTCATACATACATACATACATACATACATACATACATACATACATACATACATACATACATACATACATTATGTTCTAACACCACACCCTCTACCAGAGGACCGGCTTCCTTCCACCACTATCCTGGTGTCCTGTACCACCCACCCCCTCCCTGATTCCCTGTCATGGAAAGCTCAATTTTGTAGAATAGTTCTTAGCTTCTGTTGCCTTTGGCCACCTGTTATTCCCTTACCTTTTCATAAAACAGCATGGACACTTCTTTATAAAATTAAGAATCAGACTTCCACAATCCCCAGTAATTCCACTACTAGGCATCTATCCCAGAGGCCCCAAATCTCTATTCCAAAGATACTTGTGATCCTATGTTCCTTGCAGCACCATTTCAAAAATGCCAACATATGAAAGACGATTGTTCTGAAGTCACCCACAACAGTACCCAAGGTTCTGATATACCTGAGGACTTAGCCTGAATTTTCATCTCCATCTGTTGAGGCGGTTAAATGCCTTTGCTTTCTTCAGTTCTCTGTCCATTCTGTGAGCTATGGATGATCTGAGCAGTGTCTTGGCCAATCAAGCTTGTCCTTATGAGTGTACTGATTTCTGGCAGACATCACTGTCTTGTGAGGATTCCTTGGCAGGACTGGTAGGGTGTAGCTAGGTCCCAAGCTCTAATCATAAGGGGCTTAGGGACTGGGGGCTCTGGGGATCATCACAGCCAGAAGTTGTGGATTCAGAGTGGTGGGAGGAGCATGTAAGGAGAGGGAAGAGGAGGGCTAGAGCAATAGTACAGAGGTAGAGTGTTTGCCTCGCACGCGGCCAAAACAGATTTGATCTCCAGCATTCATATGGTACCTTGAGCACTGCCAGGAGAAATTTCTGAGTGCAGAGCCAGAAGTATCCCCTGTGCACTGCCAGGTGTGAGCCAAAGATCACCATCACGATCACGATCTTCCCGTTGATCATCTATTTGCTAGAGCGGGCACCAGTAATATCTCCATATGTCCTGTCTCATGCCAGTAGAGCCAGGGGCATCGGCTTGCTACAGGAACATAAAGAGCCTCAAACCATTATATTAGGTCATGGGAATGACCTAATATAATTGTTACTGGAATTTGACATATCAAATACAACACGAGAAGCTTGCCAGGCTTGCCGAGAGGGGAGGCAAACTCTTTTAAACACCTCCAAAAAGAAAGAAAAAGGAAGGAAGGAAGAAAAGAAAAGGAGGGGGGAGAGAAGCAGGTGTCCTGAGAGAACTTGAAGCTCATAGGCAGATTATTTTGATGGATTGGTTTTCTAATCTGATACATGAAATTTAATACGTGATCATGTAACTGTTACAGGCTTAAGCCCTCCAGTATCTTATTTTATATCACTTATTTAAGGTCTGCAAACCTCAAACAAGGCTTGTAGGTGCTACTCAAATTTTCCTTGCTTCATTTTAGAGCAGCAGATCATTTCTGCCCCGCCCCAAAACCTCTTCTCGTTGATATGTCCAACATAAAACAATCCCTTACTTGTCTCATCCTGATTTCTCTCTTCACCCCGCCTCTCTGTTAAAAAAAGATCCCTGTATTTTGTATTATAGAACAAAAGGAATAAAAGCAGGCTGACTGCTTCAAAGGAAAAGGAAAACTAGGACCATGGTCATTTCTGATCCACTAAATCATAGGATTTCAGTTGTTCTGTGTCTCACAGGAGCTTAGCTATTAACTGGGTTTAGGAAAGGGATTGCAAAATGAGCTCTTTCCGTTGTGAAGAGATTCTGGTGCCTTTCCATTGCATTACCAAAGGGCTGAAGAAAGGTGAGCAGCTGGGGTCAGCGAATATCACAGAAATTGGCTCTCAAATGTCAGGCATGAAAGGCTCTTAGTACAAGCAGAAGCAAATTGACCATCACGTGGATATGGACTTGACCCACATTAGCGAGGCAAAGGGAGGTGGAAAGCGGTTGCCAAAGGCCAGATTTCAACAGAAAAATGGGACGAAATGCAGCAGCTTCCCTCCTTTGGGGCTCTGTCCAAGCAAACAACTGACCTTGTATAAATGTCTCTTCTCAATGGCTCAGTTTCCTCATCTGTGCCATGATGGTCGGCACCCAATGGTCTCCAGTTGTCTAGCATCTTTTCCTGCTGATTCCCCGCATTATTGGTATGAATCTCAAAAATTCTGTTTACTCCCTGACCTCTTTCTCTCTCCCTTGCTGTCATTCCCACTGTAACCAGTGCTAACAGAGGCATTCTTTAGATTAGAGGAAACATTGACGTTGTTTCTCTTGTGGTTTTCGCTTCCTGGGAGATAGAAACTCTCTTTTCTTTCCCTCCCACTAATTCCTGATCCTATACAACTCTTCTCAGCAAGTAAAGTTATATAGATAAAATGTCTTATGTTTGCTTAATGTATATCCCTATGAACTTCGATGTAACTGGGTGATTTTATCTAGAAGGTTGCAATAACATCTGTGAATCAGCTTGTAAATTCGCTATCGTTTGCAAGTTAGTAGATTCTGAATTCAAGCATGACTTGCTTCATGTGGGAAATTTGTCTTCTTTGCAGATAATCCAAGAAGTGCAGAGGAAAAAAAAACATTTCAGGCACTGTAGGAGCCCAACTCAAACTCCAGCTTAGAACTTCCCACATCTTTATGCTCTATCAATAAAGGCAGTTTTGTGCTTGAGTGACAGCACAGGGGGAGGCATTTATCTTGCCTACAACTGACTTGTTCAACCCTTGGCATCCCATATCGTCCCCTGGGCATTGGCAGGACTAATTCCTGAGTGCAGAGCCAGGAGTAACCCTTGAGCATTGCCTGGTGTGACCCAAAAAACATAGATAAATAGATGATAGATAGATAGATAGATAGATAGATAGATAGATAGATAGATAGATAGATAGATAGATAGATAGATAGATAGATAGATAGATAGATAGATAGATAGATAGATAGATAGCAGCATTGAAGTAACCCATGGTCCTCAGCTGAAAGGGATGAAGGCCACTGAAATCTGCCACCCCAAATATGGCTCTTTAGAATATGCTTTATTTGTGGAGTCAGCAATTTCAGAAAGTCTTTAAAAATGGGGCATGAAATGTACTGTTCTTCTGTAAAGTACATTGTGTGTGTGTGTGTGTGTGTGTGTGTGTGTTGCGGTGCTTGCACAGAGGTGTCTTCCTCTCTACAAGGAAGAGGTCTCCCCTCCACCCTGTTTACCAACCCCCTCTTTTTGGGCCATTTCTTGTGTGCTCAGGGGTCCATGCAGAGTGTCTGGGACCAAACTCTGGACTTCCATGTGAAAAACAAGCATTGCAGCCTTTTGAGCTAACTACTCCACATAGGGACTCTTACCTGCTCTTATCAGTGGAGAAATAACCGTAATACATATGATGGAACAACTTGTTTGTCATACTTTCCTCTGTGCCTTCCCATAGCCCCTTTTACTTGGTTTAACTTACAGTAATTTATAAGCCTGAGCACTAACTACCCCTTTGGTTGTGCAATATATATTTGTATGTGCCAGACACAAGTTAATAAATGCCTGTGGGCTGTGGGTGGCTGATCTATCTTTTGCCAGTTTAACTTATGGGGCTAGAAATTGAAGGCGGTTAGTGGAAAAGATGATTCTCCTCCCTTACTATACTTTTTTCTGCCTAAAATAAACATTCTTTCTTACCTTAAGGCAATGTGCCCAGGCTGATGGAAGAAGTCAGCTCATGCTTTTGAAGGCTTGCCCAGGGCACTGTTGATCAGAGTGCTTCCTGAGAAAACTAGCTATGAAATATAGGTGTGCCTGGAAGTAGAGATTCTGAAGCCATAAGAACAAAGAATGCCACCTGCCCTGTCCCCTTGGTTCTACACAGGCCACTGTTTCCAGGCTCTGTGATATTCTCTTTCATGGAAAGACATGCCATGTCATCACTAGCTCCATTTAACTAAAAACTGGGCCCCCTTGGTGAACCCAGAGCCATGGCAGAGCCTGGCAAGCTACTCGTGGTGTATTCAATATGCCAACACAGTAACAATAATGGATCTTATTCCCAATGAATGGAGACATTCCTGGTGCCTGCTTGAGCAAATCGATGAACAATGGGAAGATAAGTGATGAGTGACAACTTGTGACATTTTAAACCCAACTGGCTTCAGAACCATTTCTTTGCAAAACTCTGTTCCACACAGCATGCTGTGATGCCTCCGCCAGGGTTCCTAGTTACTGGGGGAGAATCCAGCACAGATGGAGCTGGGGCTCATCCTGACGCCTTGTGGAAGGGGCAGGGTTCATCCAGGGTAAAAGACATGTGGTCACAATTTCCCTAAGTCACCATGTGGGGTTGGCAGAGGAAAAGTTCTAAGTGAGCTGTTGGCATCTCTGTGGGAGTTGGAGTGGGTGGTGCCGGAGAGAATGGTGAAGGGAAGAAGGAGTGGCACTCTTTCCCATAACCTGCATGTCCCATGCAGCTTGATCTCAGAGGGGAGAGTCAGCGTTTCTAACGGGAAACTGAGTCTGGAAGGTGATACACTTTCCTGATGAAGATCTTAAGGACCAAGGTTCAAATCTGACTCAGCCCTTTGCCAGTCACATGACCTTTGGCAATTGAGTTAACATCCTATGCTTCTGTTTCCTGGTATTAGAATAGGGATGAAAAGACGACTTCAGTGAGATACTGTAGTTCAGAAACCCAGTCCAGTACCTGGCACGCATGGAGTGCTCTAAACAAAGTTAGAATTTATTTTTATCATGGTAGAAATAGTTACAGAATAAGAGCCAGCTAGCAGTTACATAAAAATTCAGCCGGCAGAGAGCTATAGCACATTAAATAGAAGGAGTGCTTGTGTATAAGTATCAACCTTTGATTACGACTCAAGCTCTTTTAGTTTTAAAAAATACTGGGGGAGGGTAAAATGAGATAGTACAATGGTAAAGACATTTGCCTTGCACACCACTTAATGGTCTCGGGATCCTATCCAAGAGTGATCCTTGAGCACAGAGTCAAGAGTAATCCCTGCACCACTGGCTGTGACCCCAAAATAAAGTACTAGGAAAGAAAACCACACCTTTGTTAAGCAGGGCTTACGTAGCCAGGAAGGAAGAGCTTCCTATTAATATTTGTAAATTTCAATCCATATTTTATCTCAATTACAAGTTGGTTTATAACAATTACAATGAATCATGTTTAAAAAACAATTCAGGGACCAAGGATATGACTGAAGTGGTAGACTAGATGCCCGTGCGGGGGAGGCTCCAAGTTTGATTTTGGGCACTGTTTGCTCCTGCCTCCCAACCACCATGGATAGACTGGTGGCAGTGTTTAGAGCCAAGTATGATGTCAGTTCCTGATACCCCTAAGGACCTCTGGGTGTGATCCCTTTATCAAAAACTTAAAAATAACTAAGTGTGTGGTTCAACACAGTAGAGCTTCAAGTTTTACAAGCTAGGACACATCCTGGTGATCTATTGTGTGAGAATGTGAATGTCCTTTAAGTTGGGCTAGAAGTTAAGTTTCTGTTGCTGTTGCTGTTGCTTTCACTGTGATTAAAAATGAGAGAGGAGGAGTCTGGAGTGATAGCACATGGGGACGGTGTTTGCCTTGCATGCAGCTGACCTGAGTTCAGTCCCTGGAATCACATATGGTCCCCCCAAGCACCGCCAGGAGTAATTCCTGAGCACGGAACCGGCAGTAATCCCTGAGCATCGCTGGGTGTGACCCAAAAAGACCAAAAAATGAGAAAGAGGAGTCTAGTCATGTTTTGTCTTCCTGTAGATCACAGCACAGATGACGTGGCTCAGTCTCAGGGTAAGAATGTCAGTGGACCTTTAATGGCTGTAGGAAATTTTGGATTCCACTAAAGATTCAGTAAGAAACTAGGCTGCTTGTGGAATGTAGGTCACATATCACACTTGAGGAATGTGTCTAAACTAAGTCGTTTTCTTTGCCAAACACCCTGTTAGATTTGCCAAGCCACTCACCTGACCTTACCTCCACCAGAAATCTGAGGACTGGGTTGTTGATTAATGAGTAACAAGCTGCTCTCCAGAAGGAAAATGTGTCCCTGTCGACACATTCATTTATTAGAATTGTTATCGACATCAAGAGGAGTCACACATAATTTATAAATGTACTAAAATGCATTTGTTGTAAATTCTATAAAGTCAGTTGATTCTTATGGGATGCTTGAATTGATTTTTACTGACCCCTGAGATCCAGAGCCATCCTGAGATGCACTAATGGACAAGAGAAACTCCCATGGGCATGTCCACAAGTATTTTTACTCATAACAGTAAGTCGGCAGCAAAAACATACATATTAGAACATCACTCGATTATCAATGATACAAGTGACTTCTGCGTCATGTTACGTCATGGATTTGAAAACAGAAAGAAAAGGTGCTTGGGTTTTCATGCTACTTACACTAGAACAGCTGCAGGCCTGACCCTTCTAAATTTTAACTGATATCATTGACATTTCCTAGTTCTCAAGGAGGACAAAGTATGACCAGTGTCCCCAAAACCAAACACTAGGCTGCTCCCTGTTTTGTTGATAAATTCTGGGGAAACACAACAGGCCTCATCCATGTCTGCATAATTTATAGGAACTTTGTGTGTGTGTGTGTGTGTGTGTGTCTGTGTGTCTGTGTCTGTGTGTCTGTGTCTGTGTGTGCCATGGCAGAACTGAATGGTTGTAGTTGGCCCAGAAACCTAAAATATCACCCATTTTCCATAGAGTAATGGTTTTAAGAACCTCAAAGGGGGCAAAATAATCACAAAACAAACAAGACTATCAGTAATTTGCAACTTTTGTGAATTGGTGTGGTGTGAACATTCCCAGCAAGGGTGAGTTAAGCTACTAGTGTGACACCCTGGAGTTAGGGAGAGAGGTTAAGGTGTTCCCTCTGAGGCAGAATTTCTGTCACAGAGATACAGCAGGTGCAAATGCCCTCAAGGGACTGCATCAAGGTAAAATGCAGTGAAATAATTAAGAAGTGAAGTATTTTTGAAAACTTCCTACCTTTGCTTTTTTGTAGTTAATTAAAATGTCATTCCAACAGGAATAATTCCTGAGTGCAGAGCCAGGAGTAGACCCTGAGTACTGCGGAGATGGTCCAAAACTCCCCCAAAAGTTTGTTTTTTTAATTAGAAACCAGACACTCCAATTGTTGAATCATAAAATTGTGTGTGTGCATGTGTGTATGTGAAATATTTGGATTAGAAAGAAATATAGATAAATCTATATATTTACTTTGTTTTTTATCTTTGTAGTAGCAGTAGTAGTAGTAGTTGTTGTTGTTATTGATGTTGTTGTCAGGGGGAGACACTCTCAGCAGTGCTCAGAACTTACTCCTGGTTCTGAGCTCAGGAATCATTCCTGGTAGACTCAGGAGACCATATGGAGTGCAGGGGATTGAACCCAGGTTGACTAAGGGCGAAGCAAATGCCTATCTCTTCTCTTTCTCTCCAGATTGATTTCTTTCTAATAGGGTCCACCCTTTAGTGATACTAACATTAATAACGACACAGATACACGGGGCAGAGCTGCTACCGGCTCTCCCTGTGCTCCGCCGATCATGAGGTGTCCAGGAGGGGAAGGCGAGTTCTAGCCCTGGCCCACCAGTTGCAAGAAGCCAGAGGAACCCACACACCATGAGGGCTTCCATTTTCAACATCCTGACTCCACAGATCATCATAGCTCCACCCACAAGATACTGCTCTCTCCCCATTGCGGTTCATCAGTAAATGCACAAACTGAAAGCCTACTACCGAGAGTATACCACACTCACAGCAGAGCCTGGCAAGCTACCTATGTCATATTTGATATGCCAAAACCAGTAACAATTATAGACCTCATGCCCATCACCTGAGCGAATGGTTTGTGGCTCTTTTGTGTTTCTGGTGCAAGCAGATGCCCTTGGGCTACATTAGCATGTGACAGGGACATATGGAGATGTTACTGGTGCCTGCTGGAGCAAATCTATGAACAATGGGAATACAAGTGATACAAGGGTCCACCCTGCAATGTTCACTTGAGTGGGGGGACTTGGGGAGACAAAACTAGGCATACATGCTATCTTGAGCTCATTCTCTGGCCCCTATTTACCTTGGTTTTACCTTAGAGTCAAGCCCATCATCATGCTGACTAGTTTGTTGTGGGGTTCAGCCTTTCCTCCCTTCAAAAACTATAGTTAAGAGCATCCTCTATAATTTCTAGTTTCAGTTTCTTTGAAGTGAGGAATGAGGGGTAGAAAGATCCCTCAAGGGGCTCCGCTCATGCTTTTCTTACAGAAGCCCCAGGTTTAATCCTCAGCACTGCAACAGTACTCCTGAGTATTGGTGGAGATGCCTTCAAGCAATGAGCCATGAGCAGCTCCTGAGCACTGCTCAGCGTGGCCCACAAAGCAAAAAGTAAATTTAAAGTGGGTAATGAACATCAGGGACTTTGGAAAGCAAGATTAAATATCTTTTCCCTTATCTTTTGAACTGAAATCTTGCCCACACCTAATTGAACATCATTGTTTGAAAGCAACCTCCCCATTACCAAATCTCCCAAAGCATGTAATTTGAATTTTTAAACAAACATTTAATTTTAGACTTGCAGATAAATTGAAGAGATAGTAGAGTCTCTGGATTCTCCTCAGCCCCCAGTTCTCCCTGTCATTCCTTCTACATCTGTGAAAACAAAGACACCCACATTGGTACATTATTATTAACTGAACTGCGGGCCCTATTTGGATTTCCCCACTTTCCCATTGCCTCTTTCTGTTCCAGGATCCAGTCACATTCCGTTGAGTTCTCACATGTCTCCAGTGGCCTCTGGTCTATGACAATTCTCAAATTCTCTTTGTGATCCATGACTTTGACAATCTTAGAAGCATTGATCAAACATTGGGACATTGGTAGGCTGCTTCCCAATAGCTGATGCTTTTCTGCATGATTGGACTGGACTTAAGGAGTTTTGGAAATAAGTCAGAGATTAAACAAACTTGTTAGGTGCCTATGCATCACTGTTGACAAGTGCTTTCATGTCATTTAGTTGTTTGGGGAACGGAAGTGTGCAAGAATTGCTCAACTGGCCAGTGAGATCTCTGCAGAGATACTTAACCAACCAGATTTGTGGTTCAATGCAAAGGCCCAAAGTGCAGCTGCTTGGATACGACAGTGCCAAGGTTTGCCCAGGCAACCTTGGTGGTGGTGCTCACTGGGCTTCTAGCATCACACCCAGAGGTGCTCAGAGACTACTCCTAGCTCAGCGTCATTCCTTGCAGTGCTCAAGGGACTGAACAGTGCCTGAGGATGGAACCAGGACTGGCACATGCAAGCATCTTAGCCCTCACACTATTTCTCTAGTGCCCACTCTCATTTCTCGCTCCCTTTCCTTCTGGTCTGCAGGAGGAGGTGGAGCTATGTCTCAGCCGCAGTAGGAATATCCTGGGATGCAGATGGCAACCTGCCTGCTCATTAGCCAGCATTCTGCTCTCACTCTCTCCCAGCCAGCACCAGCTGTTAAAAGTGCCTGGCTCTGCTCTTGTAAAAGTGCTCAAACAGAGTTCTGTGGGTTCAAGTTGCCTAACCAGTCTGTCCTTTGAACTTGACCTAATTTCCTCCTTGGACCACTAATGAACTTCCTAACTACTTCTTTCTTCTTCCTTCTTCTTCCTTCTCCTTCTTCTCCTCCTCCTCCTTCTCCTCCTCCTCCTCTTCCTCTCTCTCTCCTCTTCTTCCTCCTCCTCTTCCTCCTCCTCTTCTTTTCTCCTCCTCCTCCTCCTTTTCTTCTTCCTCCTCCCTCCTCTTCTTCTTCTTCCTCCTCCTTCTCCTCTTCCTCCTCCTCCTCCTCTTCCTTCTTCTTTTCTTCCTCCTCCTACACCTCCTCCTCCACCTGCTCCTCCTCATTCTTCCTTCCCCCCTCCTCCTCTCTCTCCTTCTCCTCCTTTGCAATTCTTCCTGGGATAGGGGTGGGCTCAAGGACAAGTGATTCCAGATTTAAGACCTCCTTGGCTTCTCCCCCTAGTCACAGAGGAAGAAGGTGCACTGGCATCAGTAGGATTGTGTCCAGCCAATTCTGGAAACCCAAGTTGTGAATATCTAGACCTTCATCTGGCACTTTCTGATGGCAGAGGTGGTATGTGTATAAAGCTAGGGGCTAAGGGGAATCCCTATGCCCTCCACTCACTTATGCTGAGAATCTGAAAAATACATCATCTATGAAGAAAACTTACAAAAGAAATACATCGCCACAGAGAACAATATCTTTTGCTGAAATCCTTGCTGGGTTTCAAGGCGTTTACTTCAATGACCTTCTCTCCTCAGGTCTCCCCATTCAGAATCAGATTCCAAGTCCACCTCCCAAGCTGATGCATCAATCATGGAGGAAAGTCTTGGGGGATACCAACTATGAACATATATGAGTACATCATGTCATAGGACATAGGGGGCTCTGAGCATCAGAGAGTTTGTTTCCCATCACCAGGAACCCAGGTCCCCATGGGCCCTTCATGGCTGGGACCTAGTCTACTCTGTCTTGCCTTGTTCCCATTACCCAAAGGTGAACGCCATTTCCTTAGTAAGTTTTAAGCAGGCCAGGAACAGTGCAGCTGTAGGTCACGTTCTTGCCTTGCCTGTGTGAAGCCTTGGGTTTGACCCCAGCACCGCCCTCCTCAAGAAAAATAAAAGCTGAATGCATGAATGAATAAACAAATAAATGCGCTGAACAAATGACCACTTCAGTGAACAAACACTAGCTAACCCTCAAGTCTGACTCGGGGTATTTAGTGGAGAAAAGATGTGAAGGAAAAGGAACAGAGACGGCGGCGCTTCCATGGTTCCTGAGCACCAGTGAGCCAGAGGCAGCAAACCTCACTCTAGGGCTTGGATCTATGTAGACGGTGATGGAGACTTTCGTCCAGTGCTTCCTGCTGCCGTGGCTTAGCCTGGCTCCTGACTGGCCACCTGCAGCTCAGGCGTGACTTTTCTAATAGTTGTGGCTTAGAAACTGCCCTCTCCCCACCCCCCAAGAATTTTAGCATCCTGAAATAAAGGGAAATGAGAGCTGGGTGTGTCGGGAGAACCACAAAATCACAGTGCATGGTGGTGAGCCCACCTTGAGGGAAGGCTTCTGAAGTGCTTAAAAGAGAACAGAGAATCCACTCCGGCTTCTCCTGGGTCTCAGTGCCTGACCGCTGGGAAGTGTGACTGGGTCTTGTGTGTGCAACCTCAAAATATAAGGCCTCAGTGCTTTCCTTTTCACTTGAATTGTCAAGGTGGAGAAACTTGGGGGGCTTCAGGTGAATGTAGAGTTCTGGTTTCTCAGGGAAGAGCAGATCTGGGAGGGATAGGCCTGTTTCCACATGGCTGCAGCATTCCTGGGCGGGAAGGCAGCTGCTGTCGCTGGGCAGATCTTTGTCTCTCACCCACCTGTCTGGCCCTGTGGGCACTGGCATTTACCATCCCTAGCACGTTATATACCACACTACACCCCCTCACATACACACCACAAGAACTACACATACCACACACTCACAGCAGCACACACTCACAATACCCCTCACACATACCATATATCACACACCACACAACACACTCAGACAACATGTACATCACAAGCTGCACTCTCTGCACACCACAAACCACATACAATGCATAAACCATACACACCACACAATGCATCCCTGCACACAGACACTCACAAAACACACTCAGCACAAACATCACAAGCCTTGTTCCCTCACGCATACCACACACAATACACATACTGCATTCAGATACCACACACACAACACATAAAGACAGCACCACACATAACAAACTACACCCTTCACAGACTGTAGACAATACACCAAATTCACACTACACACTCACAACAGCATACACATCTCAAACCACACCCCTTCACACATACCACATGCAATATGCGCCCACACTCAGACACCACACCATCACACAACACACAGATAACACCACACATTTACAAAATATACCCCCTCACACACCGCAAACAATACACATACCACATTCACACAACACACACTCACAGATAACATACACATCACAAACTACACCCCACACACATCACACACAATACACACACCACACTCATACAACAGACACACATCACAAATCACACCTCACACACACCCCATACATCATTCACAACACAAACACACCCCCATACAGCATACTCACACACATTACAAACTATACATCCTCACACACAGCACACACACACACACACAGACACACACACTTTCAGGGCACTCTCCAGTCAGGCTATCTAGGAACCATAGTGATTGCACATTGTGCACTACATGCCTGAAAGGGTAAACTTTGACTAATGAGCCGTTCTGCTTAGAGGCATCGAAGCTCCCAGCGTCTTTCAGTTATAAGCTCAGAGAATGTCACAGAACCGTAATTGTATCCGGTGATTTTAAAGATATCAGGGTTGATTTTTATAAATAGACCCAATTGTTCCTCTCTTCACACTGGTCCAGTTGGCTTTCTCGAAATGGCAGAATGATTTTATTTTTACACCATGGAGCAATCTGGGCCAAGCATTCCGATGAAGGCTCAAGTCTTCCACCATGGCTCAAATGAAGAGAAATGGGCACTGAGACATGGTCTGAAAATTTGGCCGGATTATGAAATTTGCGCTTATTTGAAATACCATTTCCTCCTGACATTTCCTTCCGGCTGCTTGGGCATTAATGTAAGAATTATTTATGATGCCGCGTTTCCCACAGCAGCTGCCCACAGGACGGAGCATGAACTCAGCAGAAGGGGCTGTGCTGACTTCACCCTTCCGGCTGGACACTCGGCAGCGAGGACATGAAGGGCACAAGTGGGTGGGGTGCAGGCTTCCCGGGGCCAGCTCTGGTTCCGGACCTGGGCCAGGCCTGGCCCAGTTGAGCGGCCTTGGAACCCGCAAGAGCCATTTCCTGCGCCGAGCGCAAGAGTTCAGGCTGCCCACTCAGTCCTTGCTGGCCACATGAGAACAACAGGCCACGAGAGTTCCTTTAGCCCCACAGACTGGGGGTGCTGATACCTCAGACAAGCTTTTCTCACATGTTTGGAGGCTGGAAGTCCCCCATGAAGGTGGCTGCAGGGGCGGTTTGTTTTGAGTCTGTGGTTGTAGACGACCGTCCTGAGTGACTGTTCGAATTTCTTTCTTAGGTGGCTTTCAGAGCAGCTGAGCAAGCCCCACCCACAGAGCTCCTTCAGCCCAGGCCTCTCTTGTCTCTAAGCATAGTCACCCTCTGAGGTTCCTGGAGCTCAGGATGGCAGCATGAGCAGTGGGGAAAGGCAGTACAGGTCATCCTGTGACAGTTGGGATATAAGTGACTGGGAAGTGGCTGGGTTTCGGTGAGACTTTCTAGAATCATCCTCTGGGCCAAGCTCTGGCCTGAGAGACAGGTATGCAGGTCGTAGCTCTCGCTTGCTTTCCTTGCTCCTTTGTCTTCTGCTGACCACCACCACCACACACAGTGGCCTCATTTCTGTCCAGCCAACTCTCCTCCCCCACCGCCACTCATATGACCTCCAGGCTGGCCTTACTCCCTAGCCCCAGGTAGCCCACACCTCTCCTCCTTCTGGAGCCCGCCCTTCCCATTTTCTTCATCCTCAGAGTTACTAGGTATTAGGCACCTCACAACCCTCACTGCATCCATCCCTTCTTCCTGTCTGCTTTCGTCAAAGGTGATCTACTTAAGACCCCAATTTCCTTTTCATGTATGTGTAGGCATAGCCAGCTATACTCAGAGTTTACTCCTGTCCCTGTGCTCAGGGACTACTCTTGGTGGTGCTTAGAGGAGGGTGCCAAAATGAACCCGGGGTCATCCACATGCACGGTCAGTGCCTGAACTGACGTCCTCTCTCTCAGGTCCTGACATGCCAATATCAATGGCTTGCCCTCAAAGTTAAAGGCTTCTGGGTGACAGCTCTTGCCCATTGTCCTTCCTTCTGTTTCCTGCTGTTTGTGCTTCTGTCCGTGATGTGTTGTGTGTCCTTGCTGGCGACGAATTGTCTTGCCTTCATGCCTGTGACCTGCAGGGCAAACTCAGCTACATTCTGAAACCATATCCTGGGTCACTCTTCCCCGCCCACTGCTGCCTTACCACTGGCTCATAGCCAAGCACAGCCAAGTGTGTGGAGACGCATGTATGAGCATTTAAGGAGGTGCCTATCTCTTCAGGAGGGAGCAGGGTGTGCAGGTGGGGGAAATTCTGCCTATTGGTCTCTTTTTTGATCTGAGTGACTGACACAAAGTCTGATGTCCTATGGAATAACTAAAGAACCTAATTAATTAATGTCTGAGATTAATAATTAATTAATGTTGGAGTATCATTTGATTCCAGTTCAGAATAGTTTGTTAAGCTGTGCTTCTTTTGGTTTACTGATGGGGTGGGGGTTGGGATGGGGTTTGGACACACCTAGCAGTTCCTGAGGGCTCCCAGTTCTGTGCTCAGGGGACTATGTGGTGCCAGGAATTAAACCAGGGTCTGAGGTCCGTTCCTTACCCTGTACTGTCTCTTAGGGCCCTTCTTCTGACATGCTCCTGGGGAGTAAACAGGAAAGTATCTCTGGAGCATTGAGTTGGGCATTCAGCCAGCTCAAATTCTATCCCTGGCACCCCATGTGGTCCCCTCAGTCTGCCAGGAGAAGTCCCTGAGTGCAGAGCAACGGGTAGGCTCTGAGTATCCAGATACTCAGAGTCAGATATAGCCCCAGAACAAGCAAACAAAAAAAGGAGCGCCCATGAAGACCCTAGAAGCAAGGAGTATCCTCCCTGACCCAAGCTAGGACACTCCTTCTATCTCCAGAGTCCTGAGCCAACCTCAGGGAAGTCCCCTTAGGGACAGTCCCATCGAGCAGCCTGAGGGTACCAAGAAATGTTAGCCAGTAAAGAAAGAATTTCTGTAGTTCAGTTACTTGGGTGTGGTGTTGGAATGACGTGTGCATGAAACAATCATTAACTGTGTTGTATATCTCCACACCTCAATTAAAATGAGAAAATGAAAGTACTTCCACCTGAACAGGAGGGAGCCCCAGGAAGGAGAGATGAGATACTAGTGTGACAAATTCACATTAGGAAGTCCACATTTGGTCACCAATTTCCTCAGCTCAGGGAGCCCCAATACAGACATGAGGCAGATTTTGAGGTAAGCCCCTTCCCCAACACAGACAGGGGGGAGATTCCGAGGCAAACCCCTTCCTGGGGAAGTTAAAATCTTCTCTCAGGCATCTAAAATCACCTAACAGCTACTTTGAGGCGAGATGGAAGTGAAGAATTTTAATTTATAGGTTAGAGAGAGAGGAGGGATAAAGACACTTGTTGGCATGCAGCCCACTTGGTCTCTCAACACCGCAGGGCCTGAGGACAGCACCAGAAGTACTATGAGCATCTGATAAATAAATAAATAAAATAAAAACTTCTTTCAGGCCTGAGGAAAACTACAAGTTACACCCTTCCTGTCAGGAAAGACAATATCTGAAACTTCCTGACAGAGTGAAGGATCCTGAACCTTTCCCTGAAAGGCCAAGAGGGACTGTGAAACCTGTGGGCACTTGGAGGCATTCAGGGTTGCTGCCTCCTCTGGGGTCTCGTCTGTGCTGGTGCCTCTCAGGTCCTTCCTCAGCCTCTGAGGAGATGGACACACAGGTGAGAAATCCTCTTAGTTAGAGACCATCATGCCCATGGGTCCTGATGACCCAGTTATGATCTGTGAGGGCTGGAGTGTCAGGAAGCACACATGTAGTCACTAGGGGACAGTTGAGTGGAATGAGGGGACAGTTGAGTGGCCCAGCATTACATGACCACCTCAGGGAACACAGGCCCTGGGGAGGGGAGTGTGCACAGTGGCAGTGACAGAAGCTTGCAGAGATGTCACCTGAGGTCACAACACAGAAGTCCCATTTAACATCTGTGTCCTTTGTGTTGGATGTGTGTCTAGGTAGCTTTGGATCTTTGCTGTTTAGGCTACTTACAGTTTGTTATTTACATGTCTTTAAGCCAGGGCTCATGCTAAAGGGATCTCTCTTTTGTGTAAACACTGATAGAGGGTATGGCAGTTACTGAAGTCATTTTAACTCTGAATTAAGAACTCTTGGAATATTATTATAATTTCTACTATGACTTCAATGCTATTTAGATTGGGCACAATTCCTCTTAACAACAACTGTTTCCAACGTGGGACAATTAAAATTTACCAGGAGACCACCGTTTTCAGTTCTGCCAAGATCAAAGAAAGGATCATGCTAGTTTGCCTCTGGCAGCGAGCATGACCCTTTCAGTAAACAGAGGATAGGACACTCAGAATGACCCTGGTGCAGAGTAGAAATAAGAAGGACCTTATGGGTACCATCTGGAGTGCATGAAGTCCATGGCCTGAAATTATGCTGTGATTCTCCCCATGAATATACATCCATTAAGATTCATTTCTTTATACCAGCCCTCTCTGTCTCCAGTGTTTTGACATATGAGACAATCTCAGAGGAATGGACTAGGCCCTGGTATTATCATTGTTTAGACCTGAACCAGAGGTGTGGCACCACCTAACTTCTACACCTAAAAGCTGAGTTTTACAAGCCACCCTAAAGAAGGGATTCTGGTCTTTTGGGTAAATAAAGGGACTGACTTGGAAAAGAGCCATTCATTGTGGTGGGAGACCTCCATCTGTGCATATGGTCAGGAGGTCTGGCCAAGATCTAGAAGTCTGAGAATCCCATTATTTTGTATTGTAGTAGAAGAGCTCGTTTAATTATTGGTGATCAGTAAAATCTTTTTTGAAACTGTGCTGAATCTGTCCATCTGACTTCACACTCATTCCCTGATTTGTTGGAGACCGCACAGCTCCCCAACACTTTTGACCTCTTCTGGATGGCAAACCCCCAGTTATCAATAATGTACCTAGGTTTTTTTCTTAAAATATTTTGATTTGATTTTGTTTGCTTTTTGTTTTTGTGTCACACCTGAAAGTACTCAGGGCTTACTCCTGACTCTGTGCTCAGGGATTACTCCCGGTGATGCTCAGGGAACCATCTGTGGTGCCAGGGATCAAACCTGGGTAGACAAGTGCCCTCCTTACCCATTGCACTATTTCTATACCAGTCTCCACCCCCTCAATTTTTTAAATAGAATTAACATTGGATTGTTAGTTCAGAGACAGACATGAGGCAGAGCTGCTACTGACTCTCACTGTGCCCAGCCACTCATGTGGTGCCCGGGAGGGATGGCAGGTTCTAGCCCTGGCCCACCACCCCAGCAGAGCTTCACAACAAGCCAGACAACCCCCCAACTCCATGAGGACCTCCATTTTCCACATCTGGACTTCCTCCTCATCAGAACTCCACCCAGCAGACCAGCCTATCACAGCCCTGCTTGCGCAGCCGCTTGTGGCTGCATGGTTCATCAATAAATGCTGGATTTTGAGATGACTACAAGAGTATGCTACCCACACGGCAGAGCCTGGCAAGCTACCCGTGTCGTATTTGATATGCCAGATACCAGTAACAATTAGAGACCTCATTCCATGACCTGATGGAATGGTTTGAGGCTCTTTATGTTCCTGGAGCAAGCAGGTTCCCTTGGGCTCTACTTGCATGAGACAGGTCATATGGAGATGTTACTGGTGCCTGCTCAAGCAAGTCGAAGATAAACGGGAAGACAGTGATACAGTGAACATTGGATTGAGACATTGTATAACTTTCGGAATGGATCATTAAAAGTGTACTTGTGAAGGCCAGAGATAACAGAGATTAAGGTGCTTGCCCTGCTCATAGCCAACTCTGTTCAATCCCTGACACAATATGGCTTCCCGTGTACCACTGTCACAGAAATATGGCCAAGGGACAGATTTGGCACTTGAGGCACGAGAAAGACAATCGAGTTTGTTGGACACAGACTCTATCTGGGCTGAGTCATGAGTCACAGTTCGCAGAGCTTTAATAGGCTTGAAACAGTATACCTCGGTTCTACGGAACAATTTTCATATCTAATATACATAAAGTTGCTGACATATGTAGTTATTGGTACAATTACTGGTGAATTGATTCTGTGTGAAGGCCCATCTTCGCTAATTATTTCTGTGATCCCGTTTGAGTCAGGCTCAAGCAACCTGATTCCGCCAGTTCTTTTGCTTTGTTCTGGTCATAACTAAATTATTTATATCCTATTTGTTTGCGCCAGTTCCAAGAACGGGTCATTCAGTGGGCCTGCCTCTAGCTTCCCACTTCTGCTTCTAATTTTCCCTCTACACTGCTAAAAGTGATCCCTGAGCACAGAGCTAGGAGTTAACCCTGCACACAGCTGGGTGTGGCCCCCAAACAAAACAAGCAAACAAGCAAACATATATATATATATATATATATATATACATATATATACAAATATATGTGTATATATGCAAATATATATAAACATATATACAAACTGCATCTCATTCACTATCCACCAGTTAATTAGTGTTACCATGGGCTGAATGACGTTTGGGGTGTGTTTGGGAAAGGAGAGTTCATGTCACAGATCCATCTCTTCATTTCCTGGGATCCCAAATAATCAAAAAAATTTTTCTAGCTCTTTTCAAAGCATCTCAGAGCAGAACGGAGGGTGGGAGCTTGTCATATCCCTTCCAAGTAAGAAGAGTTGGAGCAGCGACCAGCTAGGACTGGCTCCAAGAAAAAACAGACCAATCGGTGGAAGCCTGAGCTGAAGCCAGTAACGGGAGAGAACTGTTTCCTGGAATGAATGAGGGCGGTTTCTCAGAATTAAGGTTGTGTGATCAGACACCGAGACTGCCACGCGGCTCCCTGCAGTCCCCAGTGCCTTATCTGAAGGGTCGCAGAGAGGAGGGTCTGCGTTATAATCGTCCCTAGCCAGGACGGCTGCTCATTTACTTCCAAGTGCCAAACCCAAGAATTCCTCCAAGCTCCTGAAAGGTTGTCGCCACACTCTATATTTACATTCAGTCTATTCCATTAGGGTTTAGAGCTAATCTTTCCCCTCCGCCCCCCAACACATTTTATTAATTCCACTGAGGTCTGGGAGTTAAGCCAAAAAATTCCTGGAGATGGTTGAATTCCTTTTCGCGCCCAGGGTTGACGTCTGAGCACTCCAGCGCCCTCCTGTGTCTGAGATGCAGTTGACACCCTCGTTTTCAATACCGCCGACTAGGCGGGAGCCCTCTGACAGCGTGGTAAGAAGAAAGTACAAAGAAAGAGAAACCAAGACTCTATCTAGTCTTTGAAGAAAGTCTAGGATAATCCAGAATGTTTCAAGAAAGGCAAGAACTAGTCAACCCAGAGAACTGAATTTTAAAATATCAGGCCTAAGACCTCAAGCACAGTCAAGATTGATGCCAGTAGCCCCTGAGCACTGGCTTGCTCAGTAGTCAGTGCTACACACAGTAGCCAAGTGCTCAAGTGCTCCTATCTGCCTCCGTCCGGCCCTTGACCTCCTGTAAAAAATAGTTGGGCTTGGGGACTGGAAGGATAGCATAGCGGGGGAGGATATTTGCCTTGCACTTGGCTGACCGGGTTCGACCCTTGGCATGGGATCCCATATAGTCCCCCAAGCACCACCAGGGATAATTCCTGAGTGCAGAGCCAGGAGTAACCCTGAGCATTGCCGGTGTGACACAGAAAGCAAAAAAAAAAATTAGCTTAAATTCAATATAAAATCAGGCTTTGGCCAGAACCATAGCACAGAGGATCGGATGCTTGCGTTGCGTAGGTTTGATTCTCAGCACCACCTGTGGTCCACTGAACCTTGCCAGAAGGGATCTCTGAACCCAGAGCCAGGACTTAAGCCCTGTGCACCACTGGGTGTAACCAGAGAAAGAAAAACTCAGCATGAGTGGTCAGAGATATAGCTGGCTCAGGGATATAGCTTAGTGGCAAAGTGCATGCATTAGATGTAGATAACCCTAGGACTTGATCCCACATAATGCATGAACAGCCCCATTGCTGGGATTGTTCTCGCAGTGCTCAGGTTAGCTTGTCTTGGCCACAGCTCTCTCTTGTGCAGAGAGCAGGCCAGGGTCTGAGTGGCCCTGCCTGACGACTCCTTTCCTTCTCTATGAGTAGTGTTAGTTGGGTGACTGGGAGCACTTTACCAGCACGTGTGTCCCTGTCTCCCACTCTACAGATATACCACCCTGAATATACCTGATCTCATCAAAAATCCCTATATTTTTGGTCCGACATGATACCTAGATGAGATGGTGACCCAAGCTGCTATTCAATCATTTCTTTATTTGTTTGATTTCTTTTTATTTGCTTTGACGTCACACCATCACATGCTCAGGGACTACTCCCAGCACAGTGCTTGAGGGGACCTCCCAGCAGAGCTCAGTGAACCACGCAGTGTAAGGATCTAGCCCGGGACTCCTCCTGCAAGTCTGCCTTCTAGGCCTCCGCGCTGTCTGTGGCCCTACTCGGCTGGTTTGGAGCTGTTTATCTTTGTACCCCACTGGCTGTGCTCAGGGTTTGCTTATTCCTGGCTCTGTGCTCAGGGATCCCTCCTGAAAGTGTTTGGGGAACCCTATGAAGTGCTAGGGACTGAAACTTTGAAGCAGTGTCAGCTAGGTAAGAGGCAAGTGCTTTACCTCGACACCGTCTCTCCGGCCCCTAAGTCAAGAGATGAGAGGAAACTGTAACCATACACATCTTGCAGTTTGCCTTCGGAGCATCCTGTGTGTCATCTGGGTTTAAGTACTAGAGATAAAATCTGAGCGTTAGGGCGCCAGAAAGAGAGCGCAGTGGGCAGTTGACTACCTAGCACCTAGTCAACCTGGATCCAATCCCCCACAACACATCTTGCCCGCCAATGCCACCAGTACGGGAGATCAGATCATCCCACTAACAAAAACTCAACCCCATGGTCAGGATAGACCCCTTTGGCTTAGGTCTTAGATATAAGTGAACAGCAAACACGTGTCCAAGAAAGAATATAATGAAACAGTTTAGGGTTTTCTAGAAGTAAGGGAAGCAACATGAGCAAAATCGAATAGGAGACTGTCATGGCCCTACTTTATTCATCAGAGGCACCTGCCGATTGGCTCTGGGAGATAATCCGGTCTCTGTTCTAGATGTACCCCTTGGATTTTGATGTGTTTGTTAACTGTCTTTGTCAACTTAAGCAATAACTCATGTGTTGTGAATCAGGGTGGGGGAACACTACTGTGTTGAATAAACGACTTCCAGCCTGTGCGCTCTCTGAGGGGTTGCAGGAGACCCTAAAGCCTGAACAGTCCCTGCGTGTGTTTTTGTTCGTCTTCTTATATATTTGTCTCATTGTCTGCAACCAACCTGGCTGGTGGAGGGCAAAGGTGCCCATCTGATTAACTTTAGACACAACGAATCATCCCTGACCACAGAGACAAGAGTCAAAACCCTGAGCACAACCAGATGTGGCCCATTCCGCACCTCAACATGAAAAAGACACAGTTTTCTGTGTACTATTTACAGCAACTTTTTCAACTAGACACACTCTTCAGAAAACTGCTCTTAGGGTTTCTGCGCACAGCCCTAATAAAACACTGGCACTGCAGCCCTGATAAAACACTTAAAAAAAAAAAACAGAACCACAATAACATACACAGTTACAAAGTTGATGCTAATTGTGTTGCAGTCATACAATGTTCCAACACCATCCCTTCACCAGTGATAAAACACTTCTTGACTCAAGCGCGTGACTATTCAGACCTTCCAGCCGCTGCTGGGCCTCTCATTAGCAGGTGAATCAATCAGGCCAGCACTTGCTCCCTAGTGAGTTCCCACGGAGCAGGCCTCGGAAGGTAGAGCCTCCCCTCCTCCTCTCTCTCCCCTGGGTGCTTCAGAGGGGCATAATTCTTGCCCTGGATGAAGCAAGGCTGTAGACATCCTGAAGCCATGATTGCTGGGGTCTGGCGGGAGGAGCTGCACAGGATGTAGGCCCTTTGTGATGACCTTTCTCTCTATCTCTGCATCTAGAAGAAAAGATCTCTCTTCTTTTTTTCCCCATCCTCACTGATAAGTATACCAGCCTCAGAAGGGGAAAGAGGCTTGACTCTGGTTGTAGGGGCTACAACAGACTGACTGTGGGGCGTAGGTGGCAGTGGCAGTGATGGGATGGGAGTTGGGGGGACTAAGTTTGAGTATTTGATGGAGGATTCGTTTGATTTGTTCTCAGCATTAAAAAAACCTGATTTCCCTTAATAAAGGGCAGGGGGTCGAAGCGATAGTGCAGTGGTTAGGACACTTGCTTGCACATGGCCAGCCAGAGTTCAATCCTGGCATCCCAGATAGTCTCCCGATCAGGAGTGATCCCTGAGCACAGAGCTAGGAGTAAGTCAGGAATGACCCACAAATCAGAAAAAGTAAAGGGCAAAGAACAACTTTCCTTATACAAGCTTACTCTTGAATAAGAGATTAGATTAAACAAAAACAAAAAGTTTTACAATTTGCAGGCCAGTCCCTAAGGCGGGGTCTGATTACGTCCTATAATGAGCATGGCAAGGTCATTGCTGAAGAGATGCATCTTTTTCTGAATCCTGAGAAGAGGTGGTACATCTAAGAGACCTACTGAGAATTGGTCCACATGTGACACTATTTTCATTTAGTTTTGATTCATGGGTTATTTTGGGGCTCCACCCCGTGATGCTCAGGGCTTACTCCTCTCTCTGTGCTCAGGGGTCACTCCCTGGCAGTCCTCAGGGAACCATATGACGTGGCAGGGGATCAAACCTGGGCTGTCCCTGTGCCAGGCAAGTGCCCTACCTGCTGTACTATCTCTCCAGCACACATTTCTGGTTTTTTAATTCAGTTTTTTAAAGAAAATACTTCCAGAAAAACAATCATAGTAAGGACTTAATTAGTTTTCTAAAAGTTGTGGAGTCAGAGAGATATTCCTGGATTTAAGGCATTTCCTTTGTATGTGGCCAGCCCCAGTTTGATCCTGTACACGATATAAGGTCTCTCCAGGGAACACTCTTGAGCGCAGAGCCAGTAGTAAGCCCTGCCCACAGTCAAATGTGGGTTCCCTAAAAACAAAACTAACTGGAGCTGGAATAATAGTATAGCAGTGAGTGTGTTTGCCTTGTACACAGAGAACCCGAGGTTCAACCCCCAGCTTCCCATAGGGTCCCAAAGCGCTAGGAGTAATTCCTGAGTGCAGAGCCAGGACCTAAAGCATTGCTGGGTATGACCCAAAAAAGACAAAAATAAATAAGTGAAATAAAACAAAACTAACTAAATAAATAAAAAGTTTTAATTCTAATTAATCAAGAAAACAGAAGCTGGGAGCCCTCCGCTCCTCTCCCCAGCGAGACTTGGCGGACACCTCCTGTCTCTGCTGCATAGTCATTGGTTGCTTTGGGTGTTGTTTGACACCCTTTAATGACGTGAGAAACAAAGCATTCTAAGTTGGAAGATGGTATGGAACACATCAAGGACATTTCACTGTGGGTTGTGATTTGATGGCCCTTCTTTGAATTAAGGAGGAGATGCACTCATGACCCCAGCCATGCTTTGTGGGACTGATTATGGGATGAGGAAGTCTCTGAGAAAGAAGCAGGGTTTGGTGAGAGCAAGGACAACCTCTCTGCCCCAGTCATCTCAGTTCGTATAAGAAAAGGAGGTTCTGTACTCACACCCCGAACAAAACAGAGTCCAGTTCTCCATCCATATGAAGAATGCAGTGTCATACAGGAGAACTCCAGGGGACCCCAGGGACTCACATCCCAATACATGAGAACACTTGGAGCCATTGGGGCTCCACCTCAGTGACATCAACATTGCAGAGGGAGCCTCAAGTCCATGACACTGTGGTGTGTCTGCCCTCTCTCCAGAGTTAATAAGTCACTCATAATCCTTCCTGGCACTATAAAACACAGAGACAATGACCTTTAAAAGTAGAAGGGGGAAGCTTAGTTACTATGCGTTGCATTATTTTTACTGCATGACAGGCAATGTGTGAGTCACGTGGATGCTCAGAATGCAGTTTTCATTGTGGGGGCAGAGTCTATTGTGAACCGGGTCTCTAATGTGAAAGCAGGGTTTCCGCTGAGAGCTAAGAGTCTACTCTGTGAATGTAGGGTCTCCACTGAGAGTTCAGGGTCTGCACGGTGAATAGCGCAGGGTCTATACTAAGAGCTTAGCATCCACACTATGAATGTAGGGTTGATACTGGGAGTGCACAGTCTACACTGAGAATGCAGGGTCTATATTGGAAATGCCCACTGTGACCAATTCTCCGAATCACACCCTGCTCTCCTTTGCAAAGCATTTTTGGTACCTGATACTTTTCTGATCCTGGTCCTCCACAGTGAGCACCCAGGCCTGAGCCAGGACCCAAATGAGGGTCACCCCCAAACAGGAACCATGTGTACCCACCCAGAATGGCATGACCAGCCTTCCTCCAAGTCTGGCATTATTGGGAAAAATCTGGAAAGGGATGGTAGGGGTCTGAAGGGAGTGTGAGCAAGCAGGATGGGAGTATGGCATTACGTGGGAAAAGAAGTGGGCTGGACCAGATTGAAGGAACACAACACAGCAGTGTAAATGAGAAGAGTTAGTAACAATATCAATGATAATAAAGCAATTTATCATGATGGGGAAAGAACCATAGAAGGTCATTTCCTCCCTCTCCCTCTAGCAGCAGCCACACCCAACATCCTCCAATATATCTCAAAAAGCCCTAAGGTAGATGGATCTCCAGGCTTAAAACTCTTCAGCCTTCTCTGAATGGGCACAGGCAGATTCACCTCCCTTCCAGAGAGGTCCAGCAGTGGCCCCACCTGACCTCTTTTGCCATATCAGTGGTCTGGTTCTCCCTGCACACCTCACCCATATTTCATAGTACTAAGAGTCGATAGGAGACTTGAATAGAAGCCCTCCAAGCTCGGTGATCAAACACAGGAATGCAAAAAAGCTCAACCAGCACCAACTGGCATAGTAAATAATCAGTGAACAGCCTTAGTAACACCATTGTGGATATAAGAATCATCACACATGATTTTGGTCTGTTTGCTGATCATTCTATTTGTCATTTTGTTGTAAAAAGCAACATGAAGTAAATTTGTGCATGCTAATGAGGCAGGCTTGGGGGATGGGTGGGAAATGGGATAGTAGTGGAGAAAAGGTCACACAGATTGTGGATGTGGAATTAGGACATTGAATGCCTGAAACAATTGCATTATGAACAACTTTGTAAATCACTGCTTTTACGTTTTTCAGAAAAATGCCCAAAGAAGGTCATTTCTCATTTTTTAACCGTTGATTGACACCTTAAGAGCCCTTTGTTATTTTATGTTTGCAGAGGCTGTCTACCTACTTTGTAGTCAATAGAGTATCAGAGGGCAGAAGAGATCGCTTCACTGCGGCCCAGTTCAATTCTCAGCACCACCTGGCCTGGATAACTATAGGAGAGACCCATTAGTAGAATCAGGAGTAGCCTCTGAGCATCACCAAGTGTGATCTCAAACCAAAATTAAAGAGAGGGAAGGCAGAGTGATAAGTACAGTGGGTAGTTCCTTTGCTTTCCATGATGCCAACCCTGGAATGATCCTCAGCACCCCATATGGTCCCCCAACACAACCCAATATCAAGAAGTGATAGTTAAGTGCAGAGCCAGGAATAAGCTCTGAGTACTGCTGGGTGTGGCCCAAGCCCCTCCCCCACAAAAAGAAGGAAGCCGGTGGATAGGTGTGCAGGAGTTAAGGTGCACGCCTTGCATGGAGCCAGCTTGATTAAATCCCTGGCACTGCACAGTCTCCCAGCACCCCTGGAGACCCCAGAGCAACTCCAGGTGTCCTGGAGTTCCCAACCAAGGTGGTCTGGGTAATTCCTGACCCCACAGGGCCTGCCAGGGTGGCATTCAGATAGCCTTACATTGAGAACTCATCTAGTTGGCAGAGGATTCCTGGGAAGGACCCTCAAGTCTGCTGAGCAACGCTGGGAAACTCTCCAACCACCCCACTCCAAAGGAAAAGAGAAGCAGAATGAAACTGTAGACCATTTCAATTAGTTGACTGGAGAAAAAAGAAGCCCTGGTTGCAGACAGAGGCTAAACAATCCCTATCTCCTGCAACCCCTAAGGATTTGCTTGCCCACTAATGGTTTTTGACTGGGCGAAATTTAATTTGAAGGCAGCGTGGAGAGTCTGTCCTGAACATGTGACTCTGAGTACTCAAATCCCACAGATACAGTTACTCTCTGTCTAAGGCTCTCGGTTAATTATCCAACAAAGTCTAGTTCCCTGAAGGGATCTAGGAGACATGACTCAAGTTAAGGAAACACAGCCGGGAAATACTCTATCTTCTGGCTTTGCCAGGAAAGCGCTACATACTATGTAAACATTGATAAGAAACCTTCATGTGTTTGCAGAAATAGTCAGTCTCCTGGGTCCCAGAGACAGCACAGTAGGTAGAGCGCCTGCCTTGCACATGACTGACCTGGGTTTGATCCCTGGTACCACATATGGTTCTCTGAGCCCTACCAGGAGTGATCCCTGAGTGTAGAATCAGGAGTGACCTCTGAGCACAGTTGGCTGTGGACCACATCACGCGCCCCCTGCCCCTTTCCCACCCCCCACAGAAAAACAATGAAGGAGAGAAATACTCATTCTCCGTGGAGGAATTAAAAATCATTCACTGAACCTGTGATTGGTCTCTATCAGGATGCCAGGAGGCAAGCAAGGAGTCAAGGGGCCAGGGCAGCCATAAGAGCAAACAGCAACTCCAAGAACCTACAGGTCCAGGGAATCCAGCTAGCTGAGTCCAGTTTCAGTCATCAGCCAACCATGGTGCTGTGACAGGGAGCAGGCTACGGGCATGGCCCGCCCTTCCTGGGACTCCACTATCCAACAGAAATGTGGAGTTGATGGAAGTGTCCTGAGGAAGACAGAGAGTTTCTGCCCTGAAAACTAGGAGGCAGGTGGGCAAAACCAACTGGACCCCGGATCCTAGGGCCAGATGGAGCAGGAGGCCAGGTACACAGAAGCCTTGAACAAGCAGTGGAAGAAAGGACTATATGTGTGTGTGTGTATCTGTGTGTCTGTGTGCTTGTATGTCTGTGTGTGTCTGTGTCTATGTGTCTGTGTGTCTGTATGTGTGTGTATCTGTGTGTCTGTGTGTCTATGTGTCTGTGTGTCTGTATGTGTGTATCTGTGTGTGTCTGTGTCTATGTGTCTGTGTGTGTCTGTGTGTATCTGTGTGTCTGTGTGCCTGTGTGTGTCTGTGTCTGTGTGCCTGTCTATCTGTGTGCCTGTGTGTCTGTGAGTCTGTATGTGTGTATCTGTGTGTCTGTGTGTCTGTGTGCCTGTGTGTCTGTGTGCCTGTGTTTCTGTGTGCCTGTGTGTTTTGTGTGCCTGTGTATCTGTGTGTCTGTATGTCTGTGTGTGTGTGTCTGTGGTGCCTGTGTGTTTGTGTGCCTGTGTATCTGTGTGTCTGTATGTCTGTGTGTCTGTGGGCCTGTGTGTCTGTGTGTCTGTGTGCCTATGTGTCTGTGTGTCTGTGTGCCTGTGTGTCTGTGTCTGTGTGCCTGTGTCTGTGTGTCTGTGTGCCTGTGTGCCTGTGTGTCTGTGTGTCTGTGTGTCTATGTGCCTGTGTGTCTGTGTGTCTGTGTGCCTGTGTCTGTGTGTCTGTGTGTCTGTGTGTCTGTGTGCCTGTGTGTCTGTGTGTCTGAGAGCCTGTGTGTCTGTGTGCCTGTGTGCCTGTGTGTCTGTGTGTGTCTGAGAGCCTGTGTGTCTGTGTGTCTGTGAGCCTGTGTGTCTGTGTGCCTGTGCCTGTGTGTCTGTGTCTGTGTGTGTCTGTGTGTCTGTGTGTCTGTGTCTCTGTGTATATGTGGTGGCTGCTCCCACACTTTCTTCGTACAATGGACCTCTCCTACCTCTCCCACCCCAGTCCAAGCCTGGCTTAAAATCCCAGCTCTAGGGGACCCGGGCCCAGGTCTGGATGTCTTGGAGTCTCTCTTGCCTCATCATTAAAATAGAAATCTTGGTGCGCTCCATAATCCAGACTTAAGTAGTTATAGGTTGGGGAGGGAGCAGGCCTCTAGGGGAAGGGGCCAAGTTGAAGTGAATCAATTTAAACCAAGTTTCACAAGCAAGTTAGCAACAAGCTAGACTACCACTCTACCTTGCAAAATGAAATTTAAAGTTACGCATGTTAAGTTCTTTCATCTTCTGGTTAATTAAATGTTACAAGGGTAACCGTGCCCTGGGTTCTGGAGGAAGGAATGATTTGATGGCTGGGACTGGCGCCTACCTTCTGTGAGGACTTTCCACCGCCTGAGTCCCTCCAAAAGCTCTGATAGGTAAGGAAATATCCACCCAGGAGGTAGCTCTTGTTGTTAACAGACTTCTTGGAAGAATAAGTAAGTCACGAGCCAACTGTGGTTTTCTTGTGAATTGAACTTTACATGGCTTTGAAAAACATTCTACAGATCATTTCCCTCCCTGGCAATGGGGGTAGATTTGAGACCCAGGCAAGTCTTCCCTTTCCACAGACATTCAGAAATCCTGCACAAAACAGAACAAGTTTCCCTTTCAGAGCAGAGCTGGCCCGGAAACGCTGGCCCCCAGAGGGAGACACGCAGGGGATTGTGTCGCTGCCAGGCTGGGTCAGGGGAGAGCTGAAAGAACACTGCAGAAAGTGGGGAGCTGCAAAGGGTCACCCTGTGTGAGGGGAAGGCTCAGACCCACGCAGGACAAAACAAAGAGCCAGCTTGCTGTAGGGTGGGGGCAAGGGCAAGATGGGAACTTGGCAGAATTGTGTTGGGGTTGTGTATCTTTCCAGATCCTCTAAAATCAACACCATGAATGAATTCCCATTGGCCTGTGACATGTTCCCCTCTCCCTTATTTTGTGTTTGAGATCTTTTATTTGAACAAAATGCGTTGTTTTTTAAGTAGATAAATAAAACAAAGAAACCAAACACAAACCCCAGACATTCATGCATTGTTCATATAAAATATACATGATGTGTCTGGGGTTTGTTTGTGTTTGTTTTTTTTTGTTTTATTTACTTACTTTTGTTTTTGGCCTCAAAGGTGGGATAAACCCATATTATGACTGCAGTTTCATTTGAAATGACAAAAAAGCACTCCATGCTACTGCTAGCTTCCCTTTTACATGGGAAATAACATTGTCTGACATGCTTACTATTGATCCTGGATGTTTCTTTTTTTTAATTGTTCCCATGAGAAAAGGCAACTTTAAGGGGTGCTGGTGAGGACTGGGCAGAGTCTCTGAGAATATTCTATGTGCTTAGGAAGAGCCAATTACTCTCTATAAATATTTGCTGACTGCACCACAATCATCCCAGTAACTTGTGAGTTTCTATGACTCGACAGGGAATGTGTGCTTCTAAGTGTGTTAAGGTGCAAAGAGTTGAACGTGTTAACAGTGATGGTCACTAAGTTGAAGGCTAGATAGACAACAACCTTCTCTATGGAGAAAGGGGTACAGGTGATTTTGCTTCTCAGCAAGAATAGAAATGCCACTGAAGTCTTTTCCTGGAGGTTTTGAGCATTGTTCTGGCACAGGGAAAAGCCCAATGTACCCATACAGTTCCGAATTTGCCTTCTGCCTCTTCCTTCTCCCTCTACCCAAGCCAGTCCTTCCCTTTCTATTGCCTAAACCTGAATCCATGGGTAGAGCAGAGAGAATTTTCAGAAGCTGAATGCCAAGAATCATGTGGACTGTGCACTAAATCCAGATCCCTTGAAATCAACCATATTTCCAGTGAGTCGTGTTTTCTGGCTATGAAATGTGGAATGGATTGAGATGGAGAGATTGGAGGCCATGACTGCATCATGGAGACAGACATCATGAAGACAGATGTCATGAAAAAAAAGCTAGGGACCTGCTACTTTAGAGCCTCTGTTGCTTTCCTTGAGATGCTGTGACAGCCCTCCCAATTTAATATCCAAAAACATACCCGCAAATGACCTGCTATAGTAAGGAGTTTGGGGAGAGCTGAAGGAATGAGTAGCTATTCAATTTTTTTCATTAGTAAAAAATTTTTCCAATTTTAGGCATAGCGAATTACAATACTTATGATAAAATAATTTCATGTATTAGAACATTCCCAATACTGAGAGAAGAAGAAGGAGGGGGGGAGAAGGAGAAGGAGAAAAAGGAAAAGGAGGAGAAGGAGAAGGAGAGAGAAAGAAGAGGAGTAAGAGGAGGAGGAGAAGAAGGAGAAGGATCAGGAGGAGGAGAAGGAGAGGAGAAGGAAAAAGGAGGAGTAGAGGAGGAGGAGCAGGAGGAGGAGGAGGAGAGGAGAGAGAAGAAGAAGAAGGAGGAGGAGAAGGAGGAAGAGAGGAGAAGAAGAAGAGGAGGAGGGGAGGAGGAGGAGGAAGAGGAGGAGAAGAAGAAGAAGAAGAAGAAGAAGGAGGAGGAGGAGGAGAGGAGGAGGAGGAAGAGGAGGAGAGGAGGAGGGAGGAAGAGGAGGAGGAGGAGGAGGAAGGAGGAGGAGGGAGGAGGAAGAGGAGGAGGAGTAAGAGGAGGAGGAGGAGGAGGAGAAGAAGAAGAAGAAGAAGAAGAAGAAGAAGAAGAAGAAGAAGAAGAAGAAGAAGAAGAAGAAGAAGAAGAAGAAGAAGAAGAAGAAGAAGAAGAAGAAGAAGAAGAAGAAGAAGGTGATGATGATGATAAAGAATATAAAGAAGAAAGAAAGAAAGTGCCTGCAGTATAGTCAGGTTGGGCATGGGGGAGAGAACCTGAGTCATTGATGGAAGGGTGCACTGGTGGAGGAATGTGTGCAGAACATTATATGACTGAAACCCAAACATGAACAGCT